>VZTE01003431.1:0-128461 GCA_013397775.1 Eulacestoma nigropectus | reverse complement strand
CCACCCCTGCTCTCCCCCCGCCGCCTCCACCTCTGAGCCGTGGCGCAAGCGGAGCTGGCGAGCGCCGCGCAGGCACAGAAAACAAACACGTGGAGCAGAGCCAGCTGTGAAGTTGGATTTGGCATACACTGTTTGCAAAATGAATAAAAGCACATGAGAGAAGAGGGAATGTGAGAAGGGGGATAGAGCGGGGAGCCGGGGGTGCCCTGGGCTCAAGGGGAGAGCGTGACTCCGTTACAAAGCCCTGGCACACGCCCGCTGGAGGGTCTGCACGGGTGGGTGCTGATCTTGTGCCCTGCGCGAAAGTGGAGGGGGGGGACAGTCCTACAGCCACATTTCCTGAGCTATTTGGCGTCACGCTTCCCCACCCCTTTCCTAGCGAGCTGGACTGTTTTTGCATGCACTTGCCCTCCCTCCCAGGCAATAATTAGTGTATTCTGATGCAACACGTGAAAAATAAATGCACTTTTACACCCCGGGGCATGCAATTCTCCCCCTTTCCTTCTTAGGGTTTCTTATTTCCCGTGAACACTATGCTCCAGGGCCCCACAGCACAGGAAACCCTGACCCAACTGCCCCATCACCTCGGCTGAGATTACATATGTTGAAGGCTCACATTTACACTAATCTCCCTCCCAACTGTCCCTTTCTGGAAGAGTTTCAGACAAAATATCCCTCCTCTTAAACCCAAGCTCCCAGGAGATGTCAGCTCGGGTATTATTTATTATTCTTCCCTCATCAGTCTGGTCTAGCCATGGGAATGGCACTTGAAGGCTTTAGGAATGGATCACCTACGGCCTTACATCAACACTGGATCCATGCAGGTTTTCCTCCCTCTCCCACCTCTCCCAGGCATCTCCAAGCAAAATGAAACAGAAGCCTATGCACTCTGCCTGGTTTGGGGCAGAATCCAGTGATTTGACGTGGTTTGCTTGTGGTTTCCACCCAAAACCATAAACCAGCCCAGGTTTGCTTGGAAGGTCCTCAGCTGTGTTTGGAGGCTGTAAGAAAAGCAGCAGTGTCCTACCTTGTCTTGGACCCTGTCCAAAACAGGCCAGCAGCTGGATGGATTAACAGCCCAGCCTGACCACCCAGACACCTGCAGACATACTTTCGCAAGTCTCATTACCACCCCTGAAACACAGTAAGAACTTTACCTCCTCTGGGCCAGCCGCGAACACTTGTCCCTCAGCATTGCTCCACACCATCAAACTGACAAGAAGAAACAATATTTGGATAGATTTCGTTCTGAGAATATGGACCCCTGACCACAGCCAAGGAAGGTAATTTACCTGGGAGAAATCTTGCAATCGGTTTTTTGTTCCTGGGTGGAATTTACTGAGACACCAGGTAAAGCCATGGATCCCTGCAAAAAAGCATTGCTCAAAACCAACCATACCACTCTGATCTCTTTCCCTTTTGGAGGCAAATTAGCAAGACAGAGAGGGATAGAAACTCATAGTCTTGGAGGTTATGATGCCTCATTTCTGGAATTGCCTCCTCTATTGGGCAAAACATACCCCTACCCTGTGTCTCAGCTTTCTAGGCTGCAAAAACAGGAATAGCAAACTCCAGCTGGTACAAGCAGTAACGAGATGAACATGAGTCAGACAATTTCAGATTCTCAGATGAAAGGTGCTAGACAGGTATGTAGCGTTATTATCCGTACTGCTTCCTGGTAGCCCCAGGATTTTTGGATTAGTAAAATACAGATGTCAGCATCTTGGGGATACTGCCTCAGTAACTGAACCAAGCAGGGAGGGGCATGCTGATTGCAACACGGGGAAAATATGAGTTCGCACCACACACAAAATATTGTGGTTAAGGGAGACAGCGAGATATCATTGACAACAGAGAACAGGATAATTCTTTGGGGTTTGTCAGACTAAACTTTCTGTAATCAGAGACTGCAGAGAAAGTGTTTGTCAAGCAAACATTCAAGCATCCAGCTGCCAAGAACTAAGTAAACCGAGAAGGAGGAGTAGCAGAGCCAATGTGGCACCATTTGCAAATACCCCATGATCAGCAGTCACAGACCAACTGAGCCCATCAGCAGGCACTAGTGAAGCCAAGAGGATGAACTGTTGCAGGAAGACCCACCACCAGGATGGACAAACAACGAGCAATTCACACCTTCAAAATGTTTTCATCCAGAATAGGATTTGCAGACCTGGGCAGGTGTGGATATAGCAGACTGTGTGGGTTCAGTGGACACCTTCCTGCACCACACACATGCAATCACCTGGGCAAGTGAAATAAAGCCAAAGGCCAGGGGGAAAAGAGTCCTCCAAGATAATGAGCAATACCCAGCAGCTAGTGGTACCATGCATTTTAGTCCCACTTTACCTAGAAGCCTGCAGTGGTATTTACTGTGCTTATGAGGAGCCAGAGACCAAGGCCAAAGATCTGAGGACAAGCCAGCTGATCCCAGCCTGAAGCCAAGGGTGCTCAGTGGCACTGGGCAAGTGAGGGGAAAACACTGGTCTCTGCTTCCCACCCAAGTGCCTCTCCATCAGTCAGTGTTTCCCTCCTCTGGTTCACAAGACTGCTGGAAAGGATACCTGGATGACTTAATCGATCTAAGAAAATGCATTAAAAATATGCACGTTCTGACAAGCTGTGCAGTAAGATGTGCACATGGAATTTCCAACCAGGTCTGCTGACCTCCATGGGAAAGCATTCAAGATTGAACATGTCAAAAATAAAGCTGAAACCCATCACAGGCAATCCTACACATGCATCTTTTGTCCACACACCCCTGTTCTTCTACACCTCATCCCAACAGATGATACCAGAGTGGCATTATACTAATTTCCTATAGATCAGACCTCTCTTGGCTGTCTAAAAGAAGTGTGAGAGATATAGGGTGTGTTTCAAGGCCAGCACTGGATGTATCACTTCTCTGTTAGTCACTGGCCATAGACGCACCCAATAGTGTTGGTGTAACCATCCCTTGCCGTGTTTGCAGCCAGCTGCATTCTGCACAAGTGATCCAAAGCTCTCATGCTGCAGCAAAAGGTGCTGGGAAGAGGAAGTTTGTCGTTCTGCAGCCCAAAATTACTGACACCTTTGTACCTAGACTGTGTTTATGTTCAGGAGATTCACAGGGGGATTAGGAAAGCTGTCATCCTCCTAGCTAAAGAAAAAGGACTGTGAGAGATCAAAGGGCCAGAGAGGCTGCTGGTCCTAAAGAAGAAGAGGCTTGCAGGTTTAGTTGTGGTAAATAGTGACTCTGTCTGAGTTGACACAAAGGGACTTGATGCATTTTATGCATACAGCATTGGTCCACTCCAACTCTGAGGAAAGAGGGTGGCCTTCCAGGGGAGAATCCCATCCAGATTTAAAAGGCTGAACCTCCATACCAAGAAACAGTCCAGTACTACAGACAAAAACCCTTGAAGTTTTTTCATCAGGAGATAAATGATCTCCTCTAGAGTCCTGACATAAGTGCTCCAAGTATTTATAACCTGGAAGAGGCATATTAATGAAGAGGCAGAGTTGCTTTAACTTTCCCTTCTCTGCTCCCCTCCTGTATCCTCACCCTCAATCTGCTAATGTGCAACAGCCCTTGGGCAGTTAAATCAGCAGCCTACACACGATGCAATATTTAAGGCCCAAGGAGCTACAAATATGGCAGTAAATACATGCCTATAGAGGTTTTCCACCCCCATACCCTCCAAACTCACAATTTTCTCACATGGGAGGCTGGCTCAAAACAGAGAGGAGGAACCAGTGCTATGACCAGCCAGTGGTCCCCAGCACAACCACAAACTACCCAGGGGTCAGGCTTGCTGCTGCTGCGGTCCCAGCAGCGCAGGGCTCCTTTGGTCACAGGACAAAGTGTCTCCCAAGCATCACGAGGCAAAAGTGCTCCCTACCCTGCAACGGGAAGAGCTGAAGCAGAGTTCAGCAGCATCCCAAATCCAACCAGGTGCTTCTGGCAGAGCAGGAGATAGCACAGCAGTCCTAACACCTGTAAGGAACATGCTGTTCTTGTTTTTCCAACAGCAATTGCACTGGTGTTGGACCTTCACTCATAAACAAGTGCAGATTGCTCATCCACTCATTAGGGTTTCCAACAGGAGAACAAGCACCTCCGACTGTTGACAGCATTTAGTCACAACAGCAGACTTTGACTTGAGACCATTCACATCACCTGGGCCACATAATACAATACCATCCCACTTCTGGTCCAGGCCTTTGCTGTTTCCCTGGATGGCAGTAAGCGGGTCAACAAAGGGTTAAACCTGGTACAGCCTCAAAAAATCACTCGTTGCTTTCTGAAGCAAGAACATCTTTGGCAGGGTCCCCATCTGGGAAATGACATCCCGTCCCCCTTCGCTTCCCCTCTTCTCCCCCTGAACTCAGAACAAAGCACTGCACTGCCCAACATGCTCCTCCACTGTTTTCATCTTGGTCCAAATGCTTCTTGCGTTTCAACTTCTGCCAAAAAGAAATGCATAAAAAAATATAAAAAAGGCATGTGTGGGGCAGGGGGAGAGGAAGCAGAGAGAGTGGAGGGAAGTCATTAAAACCAAATCTTGATTAGCTACCAGTGGTGGAAAAAGGAAACAGGGGAGAGGAGATTTTTCTGTTGTGATACGCATCTTGAAGCTGAAACCAGTAGGCCCAGAGGAGACAAGACTTCTCCACACAATCCTCCACCCGGGACCAAAACTAACATGCTTTGCCTTTCCCGTCTACCATGTGCCATGCCATCATCATCAGAGGAAGCATGTGCTTCCTCAAAACAATTTCTGCCATCACCACACACATTTTTCACTACTCTCTCAGAGTTCCTGCACCTAGCACCGAGCCCCGTTGGCACAGCGCTGGAGGACACAGCACAGCTGGCCTGCCCTTTCCACCTTTGATATCAAACACAAAGGTTTGGCCATTGCAAAGCCACAGGGAATCCTAGAGGAAATGAGCCTGGAAAAGATGGCTTGTGCATGCTTTGTAGATAGGTTGGATGGGCCAAATGAAGAGTCCCAGACTGGCTCTGTCTCCCGAAGAGACAGACAAAAAAATAATTTTAAAAAATCGCATTGGCTAAAGAAGCATTTAAAAGCAAAACAAAAAACCCAGTCTGGTTTGTAGTCTGTAATAGCTGAACCCAGGGACACGCAGAGCATGTTTTTTGTTCCCTCAGTACAAAAGCCCTTGGTTTCCCCTCCTCCTCATTCCAGCATTTCCCCATCGGGGGTGTCAGAGACAGTTCAAGGCCTCCCAGTATTTCAGACAAAACTGGGTCTCGCTGCCCTGAGAACAAGTGGCTGGGGTCTATGAGAACTGGGGAGATTTGGGGAGCTGAAGAGCTGGGCAGGCTAAACCTGCTGCCCCCTGAGGAAAATGTTCACCCTCCAGCATCCTCATGACCTGCCACAGGCCAGTGCTTCCCTCTGGGGTTTGGCTTCCCAAGGTGTGACTTTGGCTCGCAGGCTGCACAGCGAGAGCACTTGGATTCCCCAGGGCTTGCCTGTGCTACAGCTGGTGCTCTGCAGCATGTCAAAGAGAGGGAGAGATTAACTCCTTTTTTAAGTATCTCATTACTGTTATATTTTTAAACACAGCTGGCTGAAAATTTTTCAGCAAAGCCATAAATAAATAAATACTTTGAGGAAATTTCCTGCGATCTGAAAACTTTACTGACTGTTCTAGCCTTTATCAGATTATGTTCTCTCTCTCCAGTATGCATAAGCTCCACTTGCTTCTGCTTTCCCTCCCATAAGGACCAAATCCATTGAACCATCAATAAAATATCAAGATTTCACTGCCTGAACTGTTTGATGTGTTAACAACCACCCTCCTGACCAGCACAGCAATCACATACTCGTTGTCCCACCTGGTGACTTTTAATTTTCCTTGTAATCAGAGGTGTCACCTCCCAAGACCCCAAAGATCCAGACACTAAAAACGTATCTCCTAACCCTGTCTGCAAAACACTTCTTTTCCTGCTCCTCAGGAAAGAGATGACAGAACACCGTCAGCTGGGACTGCGATGTCTCTGATAGGCTTTCCTCTTTCACAGATCATCCTGCTCCGATGCCTCCATCATAGCCAGCTTGGTTGAGAAAGCAGTCAGTTTCTACAGCTGTGGACAACAGTCAAAATCACCATCTGTCATGACATCCTACATAAAATAAATAAGAAAGACAACACCACCCACTACCTCCTATTAGCAGACTGTTAAGGAAAGCAAACAATCACCCACTTCTGAAGAAGCCCAAGACGGGAGGAGCATTTCTCTTCCAGTCAGTCCCTGCCTGCCCGTGGCAGACAAAGCCTGTTTAGAAGCGTCTGTACAAGATCCTGCTATTACATAAATAGCAAATAAAGTTCAGCTGAGAAAAGGTGCCCCAAAGCGTGAGGCTCTGCACATGGAGCAATGGAAATGCTTGCCCCAGAAAGGCTGCCTTTCCACAGTACTTCTCATTTTACCAAGGATGGTTCCCATTTAAACCCTCTTCAACCCTGAAAGAGATGGCTTGGAGCTCCCAGCCTCCTTACCCAAATGCTAACCCACTCCCTGTAGCCCAAAAAAGGAAATAAATTCATGAACAAATCATTTCCAGTACTTTTTTTCCAGGCTATTGTTATGTGACTGCATTTGGAAATAAGGGAGAAAAAAACCCAAATACATGACTGTGGTCAGAGTCTGGCCTAGAATATAGGAAGGACAAAAAAAAACCCCCTCAAACTCCAACCCCAATCCTTGTTTTATATGTTTAGTCATTTTTGGAGAAAACTGTAAGCAGTGAAGAGACCAGGAATAAACAGTGACACCAGCTCCTAGGCTTTGGGGGTGACAACAGGAGATTCTAATCTGTTCTCCATCTATCAACGTATTCTGCTCAGCCTAAGACATTTTTAAAACCTAAGTCTAATACGGTAATAATCTAATTGAAGAAGTCTACCTCTTCTTCTAAGGACTAAGAAGCTTTTGTGTTGTGAATTGTCTTATCATTTTAGAAAGCTTTTTTTAATGCAGAAACCACCTTTGCTTGAGAGGTATTAGCAAATGTTTCACAGAAAAGGTCAGATCATCTTCTCCGAAGACTCGCCCAGCAGTGTTCTGGGAGGACACAGTAAACCCCTGAAATCTGCTTGTCTATCAGGAAAAAAAACCTAGAGCTCTTTGGATCTTCCAAAAATCCTTATATTACTGTCCAGTAAAGGAACATAAGGAGTATTAGATTCCTTTATTTTACAGAAACTTTAAGAACCCAGTATTAGGTGCTCTACAAAACCATCCTCTGCCTCAAGGACATTTATCTCTAATTGCTTATAGGAACTGTCAACGCTTTCTTTGAGAAGGGAAATCTGTGACTGCCCCATAGTGCCAAATACCCCCAGAAAAACCTTTCACTGTTCAGTGCAAAGTCATTTGTAGATCAGCTCAGGCAGTACCTACCCTCCAAATTACATTAAATACTGTCACTTGCTACAGACCACAAATGCAGTATTAGAAGTGGAAAGGAATGAGGTCTTTCCCCTCCCTCTAGCAACTGTGAAAACTGACCTATCTAAGGGAAATACAATCTCAGACTTACCATTAGGGAAATTATTGACCATTTCTTAACTTGGAAAATACTATAAACTCTCTTAGGAAGAAAAGCACTCCGTTTTGTGTAAATGCTGCTCAATGATTTTAGACCCAGTTGTGCAGCTGGCACACTCTGCCCTGGGATGGGTAAAACAAGCTGTTCTCATATAGTCACATCCACAGCGTGCTGCAGGATTTAAAAGTTCCTCATGAAAGAGATAAGCTATATAAACATAAAATGTTACAATGGGACAGAAAGCAGCTTCAAGAATTCTCTCTGCAAGCCCAATAGGGAAACATTTCCTGCCAGCTGAAGTTTTTCTGTTTCTCTGCTTTACTTTGCCGATAACAAACATCTGTTGGGAGCATCCCGCCCTGTGCAAGAGGGGAACACATCCATTGCAGCCTTCAGGGCTTTGTACTCCAGCAAAGCCTCTGGAGATCCTCCTCTGTAACAGCCACAGATAAACATCTGCTTGTTCTTACCTATCGACTCTCATGGAAAATTCTCCCATGGAAAATTAGGCTTTTTTTTGCAGCCCACAAGTACCTAAGGAGACCTTCAGAAAAAAACATGATGAGCCTCTAGAAGAGATGGTCTCCTGAGGACCCCATATATGTCTAAGAATCTTTAATTTACGGTCTTCCTTCCCAACTCTTACCTACCACCAGCTTTAACTCACATATTTCTTCAGCAGAAAGCTCTAGAAGCCCAAATCGGCAGGCTCCAAGATAAAGCTGACCGTCTGTGGCTCATTAACAGCTCACTGAGCCTTTTTGGCCTGGTTCCTGCATGCCCCTTGCAGATGCTGGCACCTCAGCACACGCCATGTCCGCTGCTTCTCTGGCTGCCTGTAAGGAGACAGGTCAGCATAAAACCCTCCCAGACTGCAAAACGCTGCGAGATTGGAAAAGCTGGTGGGGACTTGAAAATGTTGCCTCTGAACCCTTAAGCCCCAATCCACCAGCTGAGGGGAAAGAAGGGAAGGAGAGACATGGATCTCATTTCAAGGACGGTGTTTCTCCAGAATAACCTGTGGGGAGGCAGCAGCCCTGCCTGCATCTGCAGGCAGCCACCGTGCCCGGGCAAGGGCTCCCCAGACCCGCTCTGACACGCCAGTGCTCTGCACTTGCCTCGGGTTGGCGAGGGCTGGGAGCATCTCTGCAGCAGTGGGCTGGCGCCTGGGGAGGCACCCCTAGTTGTTCCTTATCAGCCTTCCCCAAAACAAGTAAGGGCAGGGGCACCCAGGATATGGCCCAACAAGCCTTTCTCAGCCCCGGCAATTGCTGCTAGCAGCACAGGGACCTCAGGCAGAGGAGGGGAAATTAAAGACAGAAAACAGGGAGAAAAGGGGGTGCGAGGACCTGGCAGAGGCACCCACATCCTTTGGGAGGCAGCACATATGCAGGGAACAAGGGCACGCTAGAAGCCTCAGCTGCAATCCTGTTCTCCCTCCTCACTGCGAGGTCTGAGGCAAAAATGAAAGGGGGCTGTGTGCTGGGAGAGAGGAGCAGAACATTATTCTCAGTAAGCATGACGAGGGATGGGTGGCACAAACCCATTTTTTAACACCTTTTCCATCCCATGCCCTGTTTAATTCAGCTGGACAGAAGTGAAGGCAGCAGCTATGTTGGGGCCTCTTTGCAGTCTTTCATGCACAGGGAGTGACCTGGGATCAACAGAGAAAAAGCCATAACTGTGCAGCTGTCTGACATCTCCCACCACTCTTCCACTCACAAGGCACTGATTGAGCCAGCAAGAAACTGCAAGGGCACAAACACCTCATCTGAGATCTCTTTTGTAATTCAATTATTTCGCTTGCAGAGAGCAGATCAAACCACTTGAAAAATGGAGGAGTCCTACTTCAGATAGGCTCCTCTTCCAGCAGAGTAGAGCAAAGTCATCTCTTCACTTAAGACACAAAGAGCCCTTGGCAACACAGTGCCATTAAAACCAATGTATTACAAAGCATTCCTCTGAGTAAAAAGCCTCTGACTGCAATTCAGGCTGTTAGACAGCAGTAGGGCAAGGCCATGAGCAGCCCCCCAAGAGAGTTTGCCTACAGCTTTTGGCAAATACATACCAGAAGAGGATGCATCTGAGGCCCCGCCTGCTCCCCCAAACAGTGTTCTAAGGCAGACAAGAAAGGAGGCGGGAAGGAACCTGCCCAGGTTTCACTGAAGCAACCCTATCCTCCTTGAGAGATAGTTCCCAGTTAATGCATCAAGCCAGGTTTTGTTCATGTCCTGCCATTGGTATCCACACAGCTGCTCCCTACTGGGCTGCCTGTGCCTGCAGGGGTCAGATTAGCATTCAGGTACCCCTGTATGTCCCCAGACACATGCTCAGTGTGGCTCAGTGTGCTCAGGAAGAGCAGCTCTTTGTAACCCTGCTGTTCCTGCACCTCCTTACAGTGTAAGGTACCTCTTTGCTGACCATGGAGACCTGAACATCTCCTCTTGCACCTGGGCACAATACAAGCCATGGACTTGGCCTTAGCAGCACCTGTCAGGAGTTTATTCTTGGCTTGTGCACTGAAAGGCAATGCCTCCAGAGCAGGAGAAGCACAGTCCCAGACCCCCTGTGGAAAGAAGGCACACAGTATTTATGTAATGATAGTGTTTTACTTGAGATTGCATGCTGCAAGCAAAACACTGTTATTACACTGGCACTCTCCTCTTCCAGCTACCTTTCAAAGCACGATGCTACAACTGAAAATTGGCTGACAGGAGAGAATTAAAGACATAACTGGCTCCTTGCCTTTCCCTTCAGCCACAAGCTCTTGCTCTCCCCCTGCAGCTCCCCAGCTCCGCAAGACCCGCTGCCTACCCCAATGTAAGGCATGCACAGAAGCAGGATGCTGCCAACACCACCTGCAGTGCCAAGTGCCCCTTTAGGAAGCCACTCACTGGAGCACATATAGTCACTGATGTGAGCTGAGGGCTGAGGAAGATGAGACTCTGCTATGGACAACTCTCAGCTTCCAGGCAGACAACTTTCAATCAAGATCTAGTGATGCTTGACTTCGACCTCTTCTGAGAGGCAAGGCAAGGTGGAGGATGGAGCATGAGACCGAGTACCAGGCAACATGGGGTCTGTACTCAGCTCCAGTCCTGACCTGCCGAGTGACTCCAAGGCACACGTGTCCTTTCCATGCTCTATTTTTATCTCCTCTTCCGCATTTGCCTCACTGTTTTGAATGTGGATGTAGGAACAGTCTCCCACTACAAGTTAACATGGTATCTACCATAGCTGTGTCCCAGCCTTGGTTAAAACTTGTAGACACAACTGTAATACAAATAATAATTTAGGTTTTGGAATATGGTGATGGGGGAAGATGGCATAGCAGGTCTTTCTCAGGCCTTCAGCCAGAGAGTCAAGAAACCTGTAGTTATCTTCAGTGCTGAAGCTATGCAAAAACTGGGTTATACTCACATTTTTGTGGCTGATGAAATTTGCACTTGTTTGCTTGGTCACTAGTTTGGGAAATTTTTTTAAAGGTGGTTCTTTCAAGTGGTTCAGAGGTTAGGGATGTCCAAAGCTATCCCCAGGGAGATTATAGGGTCAGGCATCAATGATAAATACAGCCTGCCACTTGCTCCTGATGTTGTTCTCTTTGTGTTCCTCTCCCTTCTCCCCAAATCTGCAGCCCAGGCAACTGTGAGGAAAATAGGACAACTGTATATTTAGCAACTATGTTCCGGCCTAAATTGCTACATGATGTAAGTAGCAGATCCTTCCTTCCACAAAAGACCACAGGCTTCATGATGCCGTCAGCAGGATCCCACAGCCCGTATAGCACATTTCGTACCAGGCGAGGACAGCCAGCTCTAGTGGGAGCAGGAATAGACTTGTGCCTGTCCTGTGAGACACAGGGCTGGCTTGTCTTGCTGTAGCCATGTAAACCAGATCACTCTTCCCTAAGGCTTCCTGAAACTGGCTCCATACCTCCCTACCAAGAGGTCAGTAGGGTCAGCAAACACACCCAGGCTCCAGCAGCTCCAGCTCTGTACCTTGGTACTGACCTCCCTTTCTCAGCATCCATCATCAAACTAACGGGCTGCATGGTCATCCAGCATAGTTGATCATGATCCCAAGACCTTCTTCCTCTCTGCTGCCTGGGCAGCCACCTCTGACAGGATCTGGAGCTGCGGTGACAATAGCTGAACTACTCTTGCAACATTTACAGCACCTCAGGCACCCAGAGCAGCAAGGTCCTCAAAGGCAACCAGTCCTTGTGTGGCCCTGGACTCTTTCTCTAGAGCATTACAGAGGTGTTCAGGCACAAGCTGGCATGGAACCAGGAGCTCGGCCCTTCATCTGCTGAAAAGCAAACACCTTTTCCCTTCAGGCCAGTCTCAGACACCCCAAGGGCAAAGTCAGAGTGATGAAAGGTGATGATGGACACATCTAAAGCAGCTGGTGTGCCTCTCTGAGGAGCTCTTCATGCACCAGCTTCTCATAGGCTTGTGTCACCCTACAAAGCCTCCAGCTGTAGAAATGCCTGACAGCTACAAGCCAGATATCCTGCTTGGCCAGCCAAGGGGTAAGGAAGTCCCCACAGGTACTCAAGAACTAGGAGATATCGAGCCCTCCTCCTGCAAGGGTCCCACAGCTCTGCTGTGGTCTGGCTGGCCATGCCGTAAGGTCCTAGAAGAAGTTAGTAATGGGGTGCTCCTCATGGGATTCAAACCCCATTACAACTGGGTAATTGGGCCATCTTGCTCTCCTTCTGCCCAGATGACTCTGGCTTAGAAGCTGCGCTTCAACTGCTCACAAGCCAAGATATGCCTGATAGCCACTGATGAAATAGGGTCCACTTCCATGCAGGAGTAGATGGTCAGGACTAATCTACTACAGTGGGCAACTGTTACACTGGTGACAGTGGGACCATCCCACACACCCACCAAGTGTGACCCTGGACTGAAAAGTGAGGAGGGGAGCTGTCTGGTCTCTCAATGCACAAGTCTCATTGACTCTTCACTACATCGTCAGTCAGCCCGGGTATTTTTGAAATATCCCACCCAGGAGGTTTCTGAAAACATCTCTAGACACTGGGACTCAGACCCAACCCTTCCATCTGACAGTGCTTGGTTAAACGAGCACTTAAACAAGCAGCTTTCTTCTGGGGAAATAAAACATAAAAATCATATGCCCATCACCATTTAGGGACCCCAAAGAAATCTCTCACTGACAGCAGCAGGTTCTAAAGAAGCTAGACCAGCCAGTCCTTTTACCATGCATGGCCAACAAATATCAGGAATCTTCCTGCTCCAGAGGGGACTGCCATCCAGAGGAGCACTGGAGCAATGAGAATGCTCTCCCCATCAGCTACAGCTCAGGAAGCAACTTGGGACAGAAGGCACTAGATTAAACTTCTTCAGCATCCAGAACACCACTGGCTTCCAAATAATTGTCTATTTGTGTGCGTGCATGCACAAGAATCCTCGCTCCATGGTCTGTCTTTGTGCCAGCATGTTCCCAGCGCTGCGACTCTCTAGGGACAAGGCCCATACTTGTATTCAATCTCAGCTTTGGCTCTCAAACACTAAGGTTTCAGATTATGTTTTAAAAAACATTTTCTCTGGCAACTGGGCTGTTAATGGATGTGATGTTTTTGCTCTCGCCTCCTCCACACCTTTAAAAGCTTGGCACTAAAGGGCTTCTTTGAAGATAAGGCCAAATTTTCCTTTTAAGGGGAGGAACTTCATGAAGTAGATTTGAAGGGATGCAGAGGAGGAGGGGGGAAAAAAAAAACAACCAACCCTGGAGCCACTTTGCCTGTTGAGATGTACACTGTACAGCACACAGGATTACAATGGCCTCTCTGTACCACCCCTGGCTGGAGCCAGAAGTTTGCTGCAGCTGCACTGCTGCTACCTACACGAGGCTCCCCAAGGGTCACGCTCAGAGAGGGCCTTTGCTGTAGCTGCACATCCAGCCTGCCCTCCAAACCAAAAGCATCCTGCAGCCCCTGCAGAGCCCACATCCACCCTGCAAGCAGGGGCACACGTCCCCAGAGGCAACCACAGGAGCCTCCCACTGGGCTGTCAGTGCTGCAGGAGGCTCTCTGCTGAAACCAATTGTGGTCCTTATTCAAGAGGTTTTTTGAAGGCCAGCAAATCTACGGTCTCTCTTGATCTCCAGCAGACCTATCCTCAACACCACAAGGAGGCAGGGAAGTGCCACTTAGTTTTGCAGGTGGAGAGCTGAGGCAAAGAGCAGCTTGCCCCAGCCTGGGGGGAAATCTGTGGTGTAAAGGAGAATCAAATACAGCTGCCCTCACATCCCAGGCTTGCACCCTAAAACACTGGCATCACTAAGCAAGGTGGCTGCTCTCCCTAAAAGTACCAGGACAAATTACAGTGACATTATCAGAAGAAGCTGAATTTTCCAAATAAATGCTGTATTCCAGGTCAGCATATCCATATTTGAGGTGTATTTCTCAAAGGCTACCTCAGTATGTTTGTATCACCACAGGCTTTCTAAACCACACTAAACTCAACACACTAATTCACAGGGCTCTGTCTAACCTGTCCTCTTGTCAACTAAAAGAAAAATAAAAAGTAACCTCATTCTGGTATTTGAAAGCTGACAACACAGTTCTGACAGGGATCTTTAGATGCTTTTCCCCTGCACTCGTGATTTAAAGAAAAGCAGAAGGGCCTGATGCACAGTCTTCAGGTATACAAGCTTGTTCAGACTCGCTGACATTACAACCAGTGAACACATCCTTGCATTTGGCAGGGCCCTGGGTCTATGGCTGTGCATAGGAGTACAACCTGCTGGCTAATCTCTTTGCCAGAGTGGACCCGAGAGAGCCAAAATGGCATTGCAGCTGCAGGGCTCGGGGTGAAAGATTTACTGCCTATGCCAGGCACATGAAAAATGACTGCTTTCCAAAACACCATCTGGCTTTCGCACACATATATAGACACCACAGCCCAAAACCTCAGCGAACTTGACAACAGTGGGTTTCCATAGGGGCAACACGCTGTGGTGTGGTTTGGACTTTGCCCAGCAAGCCTCCAACACTCCGCACAGGCACAAGGCGCAGTCGCCGTCGTCACGTCTCATGGCTACGCAGGGAAGATGACTGGACACAGGGCAGCAGCCTCTCAAGAGCAGCTCAGCAGAAAGCAAGGATAAAGTTTGGCTCTCACCTCTGTGATGGCACACTGCCCACAAGGAGGGCAAAGAAGCTCAAGCACGTCCCACACGCTCCCTGACGCACATTTCTCTCCATCGATGCCACTAGAGCCAAAATAAATTGGCACTGCCTCTTACTCAAGAGCTCCTACAGCACACAGTGGCAGCCCTCAGAGCCCCTCAGAGGCACCCAGTCCAGGTGCTCTGCTACCCACTCCATCAGGCAGAGCTGAGCCTCCCATTCCACTTGTCCTTTTGCAGGGAAGAGAGGCCATGTTAATAAAAGGAGCATGTAACATCCTCAGGGCAGGGATCTGTTGCTCCCTGTTTAAGCAGAAAGCTCTGCACCGCCTGGAGCAGCTCTGGGACTGTGTAAGCATCAAGTGGTATCTTTTCCCTGCAATAAATATCTTTCTGAGCTTTTTAGCCAACTTGCTTCTACTGTGTCCATACTCCTTTTGTCTTAGCTTCCCATGGACACTCAAGACAGCTGTGTTGCTGGAGCACACGCTCCTGTGGAGAGATTTTAGAAGACTTATGCACAAATATGCATACAAAGCAAATTTTGAAAGCTTCCCATTCTGCAAGCATTCCCTCCAGAAAACCGGCCTCAGGCACTATGTTCAGCCAGTGAAGCAGCAGATACAATGTATGATTTGGAGCCAAGAGGAATTAAACCCAGTGTCAGGAAACAGAAAAAGATGCTTGCAATACCTTTTGTTGAACAATTACCCGAAGTACATTTAGAAACCTGAAAGATGATATTCACCCCCATTCTACCTAAGGACCTGCAATTCATTTAGTCATTATTTGCCTTAAACTGTTCTTGTGGCCTAGGAACTGGAATAGCTAACAACCTCTTAAACTGTTTGAGACTGACCACAGGAGCACCGAAAAACACAGCAGCAGGTTTTTTCCCTCAGGATGTTTTCAGTCTAACCAGAAACAGGAAGTCTCCAAAGATTTTGCAAGAGAACTTTTTCCTTGTGGGATGTCCCATCCTAACTGCAGAATTCGCACTGCAAATTTTTAGCCCGGGAGGTAACGGTTTAAACCAAGAGATTTGCAAGCCTTGGTCTCTAACATGCCAGCAGTAATATATCAAAGTCACCTTTGCACATTAAAGAAGTCCAAGGGAATTGTGCCTCACGTCTCTGAGGCACTCGGCATCAGATATTAAAATGAACAACTCACCATTATTTACTGCCAAAGGAACTTAACCTGGAGTTACCTTGGCCTACTGCTGTTGTAACATCTTGCAGGCGGAGTGACTAAACTGAGCCCCGGTCTCTGAAAACCTACCTGCAGGCCAGCCTGGGCTAAAACAACCAGCGTGGTTCCCAACACACTCTTCCCTGTCATTGCTCCCCCGCTTCACGAGGCACACAAGGTGGGGTGCTGGGAGACAGCCCGTCTTTGCCTGGGAAGAGAGTGATTTTGGAGGCAAAGAGGTGCCTCTCCAGCCCTGTGGCAGTCCTTAGGAGGTTCAGCACAACAGAGAGCGTAACTGGGTCCTCCCCAGTGCACCTGAGTTCTGCTCTGAGAGACATGAGGGTGGTACAGGTCAGTTGCTAAGAGTCAACACAGACAGCAATATCTGCCCACCCTCCTCCCCAGTGCTCAACCCGTCAGCACAGGGTCCAGTTCCATTTTCTGCATGGGAACAGTAAGGCACAGGGCTGTGGAGAAAACTCGAGCTCACACAGGGAATGTGCAGGGGCTGAAGACCCAGCCCAAACACCTCCACATCTGAACACATGCTTCCAACTGAAGTGCCTTTCCTGTCCTGTCACCCATGTTCCCTCCCACAGCCCAGGTAGAAGAAGCAATAGTTGTCCTTTTTCCTGTGCTTGTTAACAGATTGCAAAGTTTCTGTGCTCGTAAGGGCATGTGGTTCAGGAACAGGCCAGGAAACACTGGCAGGTAGATCTGGTGGCGTTTCAGTCAAGTGTTTCACTAACAGTGACAAGAATCTGCAAAAATTCAGGTCTGCCCTTAATGAGTAACTTTTCTTAACTCTGGAAAGGAAGTTTCTCCTCTGCAGCACTGCAGAGTATGGGGACACCAGGCTGCTTGCTTCATAGCCCCTCCCGTGATGCTGCTTGCTCGGCAGGAGGCTCCAGCTGGCTCCCAAGGAGGCAATTCTGCTGGCCCTAGTCAGAGAGGAGGAGCTGTACCAGTATCCTGAAGGCATTGCAGGGCTGCCATTTTCATACTGAAGATTTGGAGGGATCTGTCTGCTGTTAGTTTTGAGGACATAGCAGAATTTCATGGAGTGAAGTGGCTGAGCAATGATTCACCTGTCCTTCAAGGGAGCAAGATTCTAAGCCAGGAGTCTCATACCCTGCAGGCTGGAAAGACCTCTGCAAACACCAGGCACTGGGTTTCACCTGGCTGCCTCAAAGAACCTCTCGCTCTGTGCTTCTGCACCATGTCAGTACAAAGCACAGAAAAGCTGCTTTCTCCAGACTGCAGGGATACACAGAACTCACACACCTTACATGCTAGTTTGGAGCACACACATGCACAATCATGCACCTCTAATACTTCTTCATTGTGCCAAGCAGAGAAGAAATGTGTGGGTTCAGCCACTTGCACTGCAGTATCTCTCAAATAAAGGTCCTGTGGGGGTGTGTGTGTGTGTATGAGTGGGAGAAAACCGAACTTGCCTTTGCCATCTGCATAGGACCTCTGTGCACCCTTCAGATGAATCTGCCTCACATTCCCCAGCAGGAAGCAGGGAGAACTGCACTGTATCTGACTTCGACTCTCACAGCAAACACCTATTGGGACCTCTTTTGCTTGGTATATGCAGGATGAGTCCCTGTAATTGTATCTGAAGGAGACAATTAAGAAAAGGACATGGAACAAAACTCCATTTATTTCTTGTGAGAATATCACGCACCCAGCAGGGAGCTCACAGCTCTTCCTAATTGTCCTATTTACTTCAGAAGATCCCCACGTGACTCCTAGTAGCATGACAAGTTATTTCACCTTCATTTCTTTAGGTCACTTAAATAAACAGAACAAATCTTCACTGCAAACCCATGATGTGTTTCTGCTGAAATCCTTCCCTGAGCCATGAAGCTCAATATTCAACCCATTAAATCAAAGTGTCTGCCATATAAGTACATAGGCATAAATATGGAGGAACCCTCCTCTTAATTGTAGGCACACTGAGTCAGTTAGTTTCAAAAGAAAACTAAGATAAAATTCTACTTACAAAACGCCCACATTCTTTTAATATTTTCCATGGCAGTTTTTTAGCCCATGGGAAAAGAAACTTTAATGGCAGATTGCAAATGAACATATCAAAAAGACACTATGGTAGCAATGCAGAAATTAAGAGAATTGAGCACCAAGAAAAACATTTAAGACACACTGGGAATTACATGCGGGTGCTGAGTGTGTGTATGGATTCCTGTTATCCCACTCACATAATGCTGCAGAGAGGTCAAGAGAGTTTCTTTAAAACAAACAAGGACAAAAAGCCCAACTTTAATAGACGTGAACTGCCTTTCACACAATGCCAGTGAAATAACACTTGGGGTCCCAGAATTAGTTGGGGAAATGCCCAAAGATAGATTTATATTAAATACCTTTTGCCAGCCAGGGGTATTGGTTAAAATCTATTATTATTTTTCAAAGTAAGTATTAGTATCTTCAGAGCACTTCAAAAAGTCTGGTTTGGACACAGCTACAAATTCAGCATCCCACTTTCTCCCCAAGACATTTTCTATTTACAGTCACCATCCAGACGACCTGCCAAAGTTGCAGTCCAAAGCAGGGAGACACACGTGCACAAACCCTACAACATCCCACTGCCGGGCAGAAAACTACTTCTCCTGACCCAAATCGCTCCTCATCCTTGCACCAGGATTAAAAACTCTACGGTCGCAGAAGAAGACAAAAATTCTGCTAACAGACTACCTACCCCCGCTTTTCTTTGCAGCAGCAGCAGCCCCTTCACAGAGCACAAACCGAAATACCTTCGCATCTGCCAGAGACAGCTCTTGCCTGTAAACTCCCAGCAGCTTTTGACAAGAGTTGGAGCAATGGAGGATGGATCTGCGGCTTATTTTGCACAGCTTCTCCCTCTCTCCACTGCTCACCGTCCCTCGGCAGCGAGGACGGGGCAAGGTCGTGGACCAGGCTGCTGGAGAAGTTCCAGGCGAGCCCTGGAGCAGCGCGGAGCGTGTGCGTGCCCTGGGCCCTCCATTAGTTCTGGCCGAGCCGCCGAGGAGGAAGAGCTGGAGGGAAACATCCGAGCCCCCCACATCTCACCTGCCTGCGCGAAAACAAGCCCCGTCCCCGTGGGGACAAGCGGGTCACCACTACTCCCTTGTCACGTCTCCTACATCCTTAGGCAGACCCCCTTCCTCACATCCCCACACCAACTTCCCGAACTCTGCCGCTGCCTGAAGATGGATGGGGCGAAAGCTCTACGCCCCATTGCCCGCCACCGCCGTGCGTCCTCCCAGCCCCTCGCCAGGGCCACCAGGCCCGGGCCCCCTTCTCTTTCACTCACCGCGGTCTCCAGTGGAGCAGGCGGGGGGAAACACAAAGATGCCCCAAACGAAGGGAAGCAACAAAGAGGCTTAACTCCAGGAGCTGGGAACTTCCAGGCCGGATCTGCGGGGAATTCACTACACACACACCCCCACACATACACACACACACACACACACACAGAGAGAAAGGAAAAAAAAGAGAAAAAGAGGGGGAGAAAGCCTGTTTTAGGGGAAGGGGAAAGTGGGGCGGCCCTTGGTTTGGGGGTGGTGGTTGTGCTTTTTCTGCGGGTTGGCGCTGGGGATGGGGGGCCGCGCTGAGCTCAGNAGGAGGAGGAGGAGGGAAGAGGCGCCGGGATGCGGGAAGCCAGACCCTCCATACGGGAGACGGCTTTTGGATGACTGAACTCCCAAACAATTCCCTGCTCTGGCTACTCCTGCCCCAAGAGCCTCCCTCCTTCCCCTCCCCCTGAGGAGGAGGGAAGAAGAGGAGGAGCCAGAGGAAGGAGAAAACTCAAAGTAAAACCCCTTCCCCAAAGCCGAGCAGCGGCCGAGCCGCGTCCCCCGGCTCGCACCGTCCCCGTTCCCCTCGTACGGCGAACCGGGCGCTGCGGGCCCCCAGGGCCGCTTCCCGCCGCCCCACGCTCCCCGGCCGGCGGAAGCGGGAAAGTTGGGGCGAAAAGTTTGTTGTGGGCGGGGGAGGCGGCCCCACCGGCCCGGGGTGAGGGGTGAGGGAGGCGGGTCCACCGCCGGCCGCGGGCGCGGGGGTCCGGGGCTGGCACCGCGCACTGGAGTAGCACCAGCGCCTCACGGAGCCCCCCGGCGCCCCACTTGGGCGGCCATCCCGCCCCATCCTCGGCGGCCATCAGTTGTAGTAAACACCAAAAGGATGAAAAGGTCTCTTCATCCAACCATCTCATCCTGGCAGGTGCTTGCTCCCACGGAAAGCGTCTCGGGTAGAAATTTTCAGGAAAAGCAATGACACTACTCCCTGAGATTAAACCCAACCAGTTCCTCCTCACTGTTGTCTCCCTGCACCAAAGAGTGAATTCATGCCCCAAAACTTAAATTTACCCAGAGGTGCAGGGAAATCTTTGGTCTTTCAAGGCCCTTCAGTAAAGACTATCTTGAAACAAATCTGTCACTGAAAGGTCAGGATAGGTTTCTCACAGTTTTGCCATGTACATAACAGCATAGATGACAAATGTGATTTGCAGTTTCTAAACGTGAAGTCCTTCAGTCTTCAAAGAAGAAGGTGAAAGATTGGAAGTTTTTCATCATGTCATCATTGGGTTTCAGAGTTACTCCTGCTTAGTGGCACTGTGGGAGAGTTCTGGTCTCCTGGCTTACTCATTTCTCACACATAAGGATGATGCCAAGGATTTGGTGTTTTTTCTATTTGGATTTGGGGTTCTTACTTCCTTGGTTTATTACGTGGGTTCTGAGAAGATTAAAACTGACTTTTCTTGAGGATTTTTTGAGTTCCAAAGGAATGTGTGTTGATGGCTTCTTCAATTTTCATTTCAATGGGTAAGCTTATCAGGTTGAACACAAAGACTTATCAGGTTGAACACAAACTTCCTTCCTCTGAAATGGTAACTTTGCTGTCTAATTATCTTTTAAAGAATTGTTTCCGAGATTGCAAGTTTTTCCTTATATTGCTCAGTAACACACTCCTCAGGTGCCAAATCCATATGTAGACACCTCACTAAGTGGCCTAATTTTTACAAGTGCTAAGACCTCTAGCACCTGCCTTGTCTGAAAAACACTGGTTTCCTAATTTAAAGCAGTTGTAAACTCTCCTAAATTAAAGCAGGAATTGAATTAGTCCCAACTAGTATTAGGCTTACAGAGGTGGGAAGAAAAAGGTGAGGGAGCAGAATTAGAGCTACCTTGTGCAAAAAAGTGCCCCAGGGCTTGTTAAACAGTATGGAAAAAGAGAGACTGCAGCCCTGCAGGATTACATTCCCTGTTTATCCCCGGGGCTGAGGGAATGGATGGACGCAGCAGTGCCCTTCCTATGCTGTTCTTCCCACCTGCCTCCCAAAAGCAATGCCTTGGGACAAAGCAGGGTGCTGGTTTGTGCAGCCATGTCCCCTTGGCATCCCTGGACAAGCCAGTGGCAGTCCTGCTTTCAGGAAGCTCTCTTGTTGCTCTACTGAGGATGCCTGCTCTAGGCTGGCACGCATTTGTTTCAAACTCCCCACCAGACCTGACTTCTGGATGCCACTGGCCTGTCTGAAGCTCGAAGTAGTGTGAAAGCTGAAACCCCTTCATTAACCCCAGTTCCTCAGGCATAGGGAAGCTTTTACTCTGGGCATTGACCAAGCACAGCCTATGGCTGGGGGTAGGGGGGGGGGTCCCATCTCCTTCTGGAGATGCCAGAGCCCCCCTGATCCTCGGCTACCAATTTGCCCGTATTGGCCTTGTCCCTCTCTGATCCCAGACAAAATTCCCACTGCTGCTGCTGTCGGATGCAAAGACTTCTCCTTGGGGCCGCTGAAACTCCAGCTGTTTGATATTGTGAGGAGCAAGGCAGGGGGCACAGAGGGACTCCGCATGAAAGGGCGAGCTCAAAGGAAACCGGACCCTGGCATGTCGGCACGATACTCAGTGGGTAACAGGCTCAGTTAAATTTGCTCATTCAGCCAGCTAAGAGGGAGAGTTTTCTCATCTGTCCTGCTATGTTTAATTCATCCACACATGCCTCCCAATTACGGCAGGAGTAATAAACAGAAAGGGATGTTGGGGGTGGGGGGGAGCCAGCCAGGCCCCAGCCACCAAACCTAAGTGCCCTGAAAAAATGTGAGCTGCACACTGCTGGGGTCTGCCGTCCTGGGAGGAACTCATCAGCAGCTCTGGCTCTGAGTCCTTGTGAATTTTAGCCCAGATTCATGCCTGAATTTTGTTGTTTTGTCTATTACTCTCCAGAAATGTACACTGCAGGAGGTGTGTTACAGAATGCTGCTTTAGGTGTACCATGTCTGCTGCCTGAGTTAGGCAAAACTCCCCACAAAAGTCAGTGCGGCATCCCTGCTTCCATGGAGGCTCCCAGGCTCACCACCAGGTTCTTCCAGCTCTGCATTTTTGCAAAAATGAAAAATTGATGGGGGGAATTAGGCTGTGGAGGCAAAGACAAGGTGGATAAAATGCTCCATCATAGAGTGAGTTCAAAGCTGTCTGGCCAAGTTGTTGGAAATTTAAGGTAAGTTTGTGGAAGGAGGGATGAGGAAGTGATGACTAGCTCAGTTCCAGGAGTGGTCATGGTCCAAAGTGACCAGAAAGTCATCTTGTACATTGTAGAGGAGAGGGGAAAGACTCACATTACGGAGGGATGTGAACTGGGAAGCCCCCAGTTCAAAGGAGTTTCAGCATGAGTTTTACTTTGTTTACCCTCTTGTAAAGCTATTTGTTACTTCGATAATCCATAGGAAATGGGATCATTTCTCTCTCGGCATGTCAAATTAAATAAACAAATAAAACCTTGTTTGGCTGGTGAGAAGCTTAGAAAAGAAAGTGTATTTGTATAGGGATTCAGGAACTAAGCATCTTTCAGGAGCAGAAGATTAGGAAAGAAATCAGAGAAACAAAGGGGGAAGTGATTCAGTCATCAGAACTCAGAGAGCCAAATTAAAGAGGGGGTGGGATGAAAGGACAAGAGATAGGGCCTGTCTATATTAGGAAATCTCTGCTGGCCTAAACTAAACCAGCTCGATGTCAGTTAGTTTTACCACTAGGGTCCAAGTCAGGGACATAGACTTGGTTGTGACAAGCTCATCCTGATGTCAGACAGAAATATCATATGTTCACTGGCGTTTCTTTTGTTTCAGGATATATATATTACCCCTCATGCACGAACACAAGCACACACAAGAGATAACGTATGTATTTTGAAATTGAAAAGATTGCAGTGAACCTTTGCTAGCTTTTCCCTCTGAGAGAGAGGTTGGTAGCAAGATAATTTTATTAGTACTGTTTCTGTTGCAGACCTGGTAAAAACAATATAAAAGAAACACAGCCCCACAAAGGTATCAGTCTCTTTTTTCACAGTGGTACATATATTGGTATAAAAGATATTATATAGTGGTATAAAATGTGTTATATATGGGTACAGTTGTGCCTGTGTTCTGTGCCACATACCCACAGAGGATGTTGTGAAGAACTACCATTCTCTTTGTAGTCAGGTCATTGATAGGAAATATTTGGAGAATCAGTGGGCTCCCAAGTCTATGAGAAGATTTGGTTCAGGTCCATTTGTTTCCTTGTCTTAAAATGTTCAGGGATCAGCAGTCAGAGAGATCCTGTTGTGTGTGGCAAGTGTTTTACAATGTCACTGAACATTTTGAGTAGAGGACAGGGTCTTTTAAGAAAATGTTTTGTTAATAGGAAATTATCAAAGGCAATTGGTAAAGCTTTTTGCATGAGTAAGGAGATCAGACAAATGCTCTAAATAAATAGCCTTCCCCCCCCCACCCTAGAATCCTGCTTTCCTTACTCAGAACTTAGCAACTACACTCCTACAGTTTAAAACTTCTCTTGCAGTGAAAGCAAATATAACCACATTTGTGATCATGACCACACACCTCACTGCCAGTGCTTGATGTGGGAAGTCCTGAGACTGGATACAAGAGCACTATGAACCTGCTGTGTGCAGAAAGAGGTAGGACATGCCCTCCTGCCTTTGGCTTCACTGCCAAAATTCATCTCAGAATAACAATAAGAAATGCTCCCCTGATGGACAGGATGTAAAAACAAGATCATGCATGTCGTCTTTTACAATGACAATGTTGCTCTGTGCTATTAAATAGGTGTTGTATTTTACCCAGAGGCAGTGATATTTCAGTGGCAGGCAAGTTTATTCTCATTCTTGAGTGGGAAATTATTTGGAAACTTTTGGATGAATTTACAGTGGATAGACAGGACAGGATGCTATAAAGTAGTTCACCCTTCCAAGTGGGTGGGCAGTAGACGCTGAAAATAGGACTGTCATGGCTGAAATGCTTTAGATAGAATGGATCATTTCAAGTGAACATTGTGAATCTCAAATAGGAGGAGATATATATATAATGTTTTAGCATATGCATTCAAATTATATGTATGTACATAAAACTGCAGCATCATCAGCTCTTCAAAAATCAGGGGTTGGTTTTTTTTGTGTGTGTGTGCACCCCTTCAGCTGGAAATCATGGCAGAGTGCGAGATGTTTTAGTGGTGTTGGCTTAGGTGGCTTTGACTGATCCTTTCCCCCTGCTATCCATTTTTAGCTTTGTAGAGGTTTGTTGGAAAAAGCAGGTTTTTTCTTCTCATGTGAGATTTGTTTTTTCTGTGGAGACTCTGCATGGAAACCTGGTGCTACAGTAGTTGATGGGAATCTTACTCCCATCAGTACAGACTCCGCTGGGTTTAGGGTTTCACACTTTTTATGATTTCGTTAATCTGTAGAAGGTTGTTGCGGGTTTACAGACAACAACAGTGAAGATGGGGAGGCATCTTAAAAGTGTTCCAGGTTAATGCTGAAGACTGAAAAGATTCCTTTAGCTGGAGTGAAGTCCCTGGGTAATTATACCTGTGGGAAATAGCTACCTGTCATGTCTATCAACAAGGGAGCTTACCTTTTAAAGCACACAGATCTCCCTTTACATCACATTCTCTCTTTGTTGTAGTCCATTTATTCACCTGTTATTCACCTATAATCTCTCTTCCCTTACCACTTTCCCACACACCTGTTGCCTTTCCATCTTTCTTTTTCATTGGTTAAGGCTTATGCTTACCCTGTCCTCTGCAACAGCCCTCAAACAAGTCCTTAACTTCAGGAAGTGAAAAGGCTGGGGATCCCCAGTCTCCCGGGCCCCCGCTAGCCCTGCATCTGTCCCTGTGCCCCCCAACACCCCCCCTCCCATCCGTCGCCCACATCCTGAGCATGAAAGCCAGCCGGATTAATCCGGCACAGAGCACATTGTGTGTGAGTCATGACAGGCTCACTAAGGCGTGCAGTGCTGATAAAAGGCAGCTCTGATGGGCTCTGTCAGGGATCCCGGAGAAACAGCGTGGAAAAAATCTGCTAACCCACATCCCAGCCTGGCAGCCGGGGCCTGGAGACAGCCAGGCACCGAAGGGAGCGCGGGGAAGGGGTCCTGATCCAGGCTCAGCCTGTGGGGAAGCTCCTGGTCCCAGGCATGAGCTGGTGCTTCCTGGGGTCATCCAAGAGTTTGTGGGGCCAAAGGAGGGCTGGTGCAAGCCCTCAGGTCCTGAGGCTGGACCCTGGGATAACCTCCCTCTCCCCAGAGGGACCAGCTGGCCAAAGGACATTCCTGGCACCCCAAGCAATGCCAGAGGTGTCACTCTCCTTAGGCCTACCTTCCCCTGCTCTGTCCCAGTGGCTAGCCCAGCTAGGGGAGCCTGAAGGAGACTGCTCTTGTCTAACTTGGAGGACACATCTCTCAAAACAGCGTTATTTTACCAACCTGCACTTTCCCATTATTTGTTCCTTATTCTTCATATGACCCTTTAATATCATCTTCCTCAGTATCTTCAACTCTGGTGTTAAGCCTTGCAGATGCTGATGTTTGAACCATTATGAGTCCCTCTCCTGGTCAGCCAGGTTATGCATTGCCTGTCTGCAGTATCCTCCTAACACTCTCCTCTCTACTTTTGTATGGTGTCCACTGGATACCATCACCTACTGCAATCTGGAGACTCAGTAAAAGGCAAAAAGAGAAAGAGCTGGTCTTACAGCTCCGTGCCTCTGGGCATATATGATTTGTCTTTTCATTTGGCTGTGCATAAATACACTTCTACCGCATTTTAAAGAGCAGGACAGCAAAGCACCTACCAGTCATTTCTTTGAAACTTTAGGAACTAGATCTTCTCTTAGAAAAAAGAATCATGGCTGATGCCAAGGCCATGGTGCTCAGGAATTTACAGTCTCTGGGAACAAGAGTTAGGTGAACTTTAAAATGTTATATAACTTAGTGTTTCTGATCCTTTTTTAATCCAAAGAACAAACTAACCTTTCAGGGAGGAAAAAAAGAAATCCACACATTCTTTTGTGGCGTGATACGACGCAGCAGCCAGCAGTTATAGGCAAATAAAAGTCAGGCAGATCTTTGAAATTCCTTGGTTTTCATTTCTACCAGCTGCTTTTATTTGTCGCCATTTCATTTGACTGCATGTGTTAGATATTGCATGAGGCATGACTATGGGTGGGAATTTGGAGAAGGATGCTGTAATCTACTTGCAGACTGCTGTCTGAAGTCTTGCAAGACACCAGTACTCAAAATACTCCCAATCTAGTCTGCCTGCTGCCTGCCAGACCATGCTGAACCCAAAACCCATTTAATCCCCTTTTCTGACTGATGTAAGCCATACCTAGAAGCATCTTGTGGAAGGCAGAACACTTGGCTTAGGGAAAGGATGTCAGCTGTAATCTTTTCTCTGTAACGTAAATTTTACTCTTGTATACTTCATTCCATTACTTCTGATTCTAATATTTTTGGACCACCCCTGCTTAGCATTTACAGGTCTTTAATCCTCTCTGCTGTCAGACAGATAAACTGGGTCTGGGCCCAATTCTCCCTCAGTTAGCTGAATGTAAATGTCTCTGAATTCACACCAGCTAGATGCAATGTAACATGAGAAGTGTGTGAGGCCCTTTATTCTGTCAGTCTCCCCTCATAAATCAGCTCCCACAGCAGCACCTGAAGTCATTTTCTCTAGACCAAAAGAAAGCATGCATGGAGAAGGTATTGTCAAGAGTCTAGGGAGATCAAATGGTCTCAGAAGGTTTGCTGTTCCCTGCAGTGCTGCAGGCAGCTCAGCCGTGGTTGCTGAGTGTGAGGACCACGCACAGCATGCCTCGGCACCAGGAGGGCTTGTGGAAGGAGGACATTAGGCCACCAGAGAAATCGAAGTTGTTTCTGCTTGTTGCAGTATGCTCCCAGCTGGAGAATCATGGATAACTGTGTTTCTGTTTCATCTCAGCTGAACACGGAGCCAGTTTACCTGCCCAAGAGGTTTCAATTTATGCTAGCTTTTTGGTAGTGAGACTTTCCCATGAGACTGAAATGCTAAGCAGCTTTTTTTGGTGGCCCTTTCTACAGTGTCTCTTGTGTGAGCTGGAACAAGAATGAAATTCCCTCCCACCCAAGTGACTTGTGCAGCTCCTCGCCTGTGTCTCATGATGAGAGAGACAAAGCCAGTAGGTCCCTGGCAGCTCTTAGAGTGTCTGTTTGAGGTATGAGCCAAATACTGGTCCCAGCACGGTACTATGACTCGAAACACATGACACCAGGCAGCACCAAAATTGCTGAGCGCACTGGTGCCATAGTGGATACACCATGTCCCTCACCACCGCTGCCACTCAGCATGTCCTTGTCCACTCTCCTTTCCCACGCAGGGACAGTGCTCTCCCTGGCACAGGAGCAGGAGGAGGAACTGCAGGCAAATCTCTTAGTTTGCTTTCAGAAGTGTGATGTCTACAGTGTTTTACTGCATTCCAAAAAATGTGAGAAATGGAGGAGGTAGAGCCAGATTAGAGCTACCTACACATGAGGAAGATAGAGCAAATGGCAGTCCTGAGTCCCCCAGCATCACCTTTTGCTGCTGTTCCTTGGTGGTGTGTTTCTTGTGGGGTACTTCACATTTTCTAATCTGGTGCCAAACTCTTCTTCCTAGAGTGCCTCTAAAGATTTTTACCAACTAAAAGCCAGGCCTCAGACCCCTGCCTCCTGCTGAAGTCCTGCTAACTGCTTCTCAGAGGACAACAACCTTCCCATAGGTGTGTGGCTGGGCTCCTTGTATAGGAAGTACAACATTGGTGTAAATCACAGCGTGGCTTGGCCAGTTTAGTTCTTGATACTACCATTACAATCACTGCAAAAATAAATACATCTTTACCCAGGGGATATTTGTGTCAAAGAATATATATTTTTTAATAATATATTTGGGGAAAATCAGAAGCTACCTTGCTTTCTGAAAGACAAGTTTGGCTGGTGTCCTTGACCTGCCAGAGCTGTGATTTTCTAAGGACCCTGAAGGAGATGAATTTCCTTATTGTAGCTCAGTGGGATTTGGGGGATGGGGTGTGTGTTTCTTCTCTCCCTTGAATATTCAAACAAGTACTCCTCAGACATCTCTCTTCTGCTTGTCACTCTTTGCCCTGTTTGTTTGTTTTTTGCACTTCTCGCAGCCCGGACAAGGCAAACAGGCCAGTCTATTGTTGGTATGCATCTCTTTCACTGCAAGATTTGTTTATGTCTTAACACAGTGATGCAATATTTGGGTTGAACGCTTCAAGGGGAAATGTTTATAGAACTAAGAAAATATTTCCATTTGATTTGTTTATAGGAAGTTTTTTCTTGTGGTCTTGGGTTTTGAAAAGGCCTTTGCATGTTTTCTTTTCTGCCTCCCCCACTCCCCCTCTGTGGATTTGAAGTTTGGTGCCAAATTCAGTCATGATAATGCCATGACTGACTCTTTAGGTATTTCTACCACGCTCAGCACTACACCACTGGAGTATCTTCATCCCGGCCTCCTAGATCTTCTCAACAGCGTTATCCTTCTTACATACTGAGGTTCCCAAAGCTTCTTGGCGGGGCTGAGGGTTTTCCAGCCCCACAGTCCAGCAACTCCTCTTTGTTCCTGAATTATCTCTGACCTGGGCCAGCCCTCAGGCAGGGCAGGCTACACTAACAGGGGAGAGTTGGAAGAGTTAAATGGGAACATCGCTCAGAAGAAAAAACAAAAGAGTAATAGGAAAGGCATCTTTGTGTGACCGAGGCTTAACCGAAACCAGGCCTTCTCCCTCTGCCTCAGCCAGGAAAACAAGAGAGTACGTGCAGGCAGCCACCGGCAGAGCGTGCACGGGTGTCCTCTGCCTCCATGGATGCAGGCAAGGCACAGCCATTCACAACGAGAGGGAGGACAGACAATTGCTCATGTGGCACCCCCAGGGCACAGCACGGGTGCACTTCCCGCCACCCTGGCACTCAAACCCTTCATTGCACTTCCGCTCCCCCCTTTCTGCCCCTCTCCCATTTACTTGGTGTTTGTCACCCAGAGGAGGCTCTCACATTCTGTTGTACACCATCCTCCAGGCATTGTGCATCTGCTCTTTGGGAAACACTGAGTACCACAGGGCCGCCTCCTTGTCGCCTTGGGTCAGTGAACAAGGATGCTGAAAGGATGAACGTCACAGTTTCTACCAGCCCTGGCTTGGTCCACAGCTTGCTAGCAAGAGGCATAGATGGGGCAGGAGGAGGCACAGGCTTTCTCTTGTGCCTTGCAATTTTGTTTCTTGGTACAAAAACCAGAGAGAACAGTCACACGGTCCTTCCAGCCACTGTCCTTCTAAGCTAACCCAGCATCATCCACTGCCAGTCTCCATTCTCTTGACAGGATAAACCATCACCAACTTTATCTTGTACCTACCAGGGTAACCAGCAGAGAACAGAGAATTTAACAACATGTGCCAAACTCTTTGAACCAATAAATGTCATCAGTCCTCAACATCTCTACAAGGCACTCTCACACCTATGTCACCACAGTTTGAGGGCTGGATGTTTTCAGAATATGGCTGGCCCTGGAGCCCAGGTGCAGCTCACTTTCCATGAGCTCATTAACCAGCAGGGCTTCACAGACCATCATCTGGCAACAGCCGGTGTAGGAAAAATTGCTGTTAGAGATGTTTCCAGCTACTGCCTGCACAGAAATAACATGAGATCACTGGCTCAGAGGAAGCCTTGGCTTCCCCAGCCCCTGGCCATCAGCAGGTGGGCCCTGGAAGTGGAATGGCCTGTGCGTGCTTCGGCAAGGGGGACTTGGCGTGTGGGCATGGGGGTCATACACAGATGAATAAATCAAAGCCAGCCCCCTTGCTTTGCTGGCTGGTGGGCTCTCCTGCAAGAGATGACTGGGATGGGTGTTTGGTTTTTCCCTGGAATGCTCCCAGTTCAACATGAACTGTTTCAGAGCCATGCCAGCCACCTGCTGCCGGCAGCCCCCTGTGTCCCTCCTGGTCCCACTTCCCTGCAAACTGCTCTGTCACCACAGAGGGGCCCAGGACAGCCCCCAGGTTCCCCACTCTCACCCTGCCTTCTCCCCAAAGCTGACATCCAGCAGAAAGGAAAAGCAAATGTAATGAACAGGCTGGCTTTGGTGTTCTCACGCTGACAGTCACCTTTTCTAATGGCCAGTAATACTGGAATCCCTCAGAGACATGTTCTGTGACAGCATCGTTGTGCCTGTGAAAAAGCAGGACCTTTCTGGGAACACAAAGGCCATTCTTTGAGTATGTTTGCTCTGTCCTGTTGTTTGGGACTGAGATTGCCCAAGAGTCACAGCCTCCTGTGCATCCATGCGCCCTGACTGTAGCCCGGAGCAAGCTGGCAAGAGAGCAGGGGACGACTTGAGTCTCTGCTGAGACCAATGCCAAAGTTTTCCTAAAAGGTGTCTACAAGGCTGGGTGAGGAAAACTAAGGCAAATATATTTTATACTGAACCCTGGCTTGATGAGAACTATTTTATCTGGGGATTGTGTCTACCACACAAATGGGCCATAATAATTAATACCTGGTAGTCTGTCTTGGCTCTTCACACATAAGACAGACACCATGTCATCCTGTTATCAGGGATTTTAGTGCACTGGGAGCCAGATGGAAGGCCAAGTAGACCAAGGCCACTTACAGACACCATAACCACAAGCCTTGGTTTGTGAGGGAAAACCAGGAGGGCATCACCCACAAGCTGTAGCTAAGTGCATACCTTCATGCTGTCCCATTACCTTCTTGGACATGATAATCACATCCTTCAGGAGGAAAGGTCTATGGGTCACACTGGCTTGGTACAGTATCTGTGTCCTTCACAGATGGTTATTGCACGTGTGTGTTGCTGTTGGATTCTTGATGGTTGTTCCCAGGAGTGGTAGAAATAGCTTATTTATTCTGTTTGGCATCTATATCCATTCCCTCTTCTCCTCACAACCCATAACCCCCTCCCCCCAAACGCCAAGCTAATGCCTTCCAGATGAGGTGCTAGAAGCTGCTAATTGCACCCGGATCCGTCCTGATTTGTGCTTCAGTCAGCAAGGCACCTCGCTAATGGATCTGAGACTTGGCAGTGGGCCTGGGACCAGTGTCAAAGGAAATGGATGAGATGGAAGGAGAGAGCAGAGGGTTAGAGGGAGAGCAGGGAGACCCAGAAAGGAAAACGATCCCTCCTCCTCACGGCAAGGGGCCGAATACTGATAAGGGCTCAGGGTCGTTCCCCAAGGCTAGGTGGTCGTGTGTGGGATGGCAGGCGGCAGAGGCGTGTTGCCTTCTCCTGTCAGAGAGTCCACGCCTGTGCTGGGGTACTGCTCCCTGCTCCTGTGGGAAGGCTTAACCTTGCACGGGGACAGCAAGGCACTTTATCGCTTCCCAGACCGGTCAGAACTTGAGCTTTTCTGATGGGAAGCTGGGACATGAGAGCTGGGAGCCAGCTGGGGGCTGAGACTGAGCTGTGGATCCCTGTTGATCCAGGGCATCTGTCTCACATCCCTGGTGGCTTTCAGGAGAAGAGGAGCCAGCTGGGGTGACTGGGTGTGGATCAGAGGTGGAGAGGAGAGAAAACAAGAGGGAAGGGGGTTGGAGAGGTGATAGCAGGCAGGATAAGAAAAGAAAGAGGCCTGGAGAGGAAATAGAGTAGCAGGTACCACAAATGGAAAAAGCAAGAGGCAGATGTGGAAAGGCAAGGAGGAGAAGTGAAGGCTGGAGAATAAGGAGATGGTGCTCCTGTACAACCTGCAACTGCCACAGTGTGGCCTGGGGAGGCTGTGCTAGCAGCCAGACAGGGCTGCAGCCTCTCTGAGAGCCCCAAATGGGACTGTGCATGCTGTCCTGCCTGGGAGCCCTGGGACCTCACTGCAGAGCCTCTGGGATGAAAAACTTCCTATCAACACATAAATGTCTAGGGACTATTCCTCAGTGTCTCACCAGGCTTAACTGCCTGAGGACAGGTCTGTTTCTGGACATGGGAATGACATCGACACAAAGAGACTTTGCTTCAACATCTCAGCCTGAGCCTGAGAAAAAGGTTATTGCTAAGTCCTTGGGAGTTAGCTTAAGGGTGGCATGAAGAAACCTGCTTTCTGTCTGCTGAAGAGCCCCAGGAGAACTCGGAGTAGTTCCTCTCCATTTTGAGATACCTCTCCAGCATTAAATCCAGTGTCTTCCCCAAATGGAGTTTATTACACTCATTTTACTGGTGCAGAAAAGTGAAGTAACATTGCCTTGGGTTCCATGAAGAATCCAGGTCACACGTGGGAGGGGACTGGTGGTTGTCCGTCAGGGGGTACCTGCTCTGCTAGACCGTGAAGGTCTAGCATGAAGAACAAGCAGAGCCATGAAATTGTCAGAGAGGAAAGGAAGGTTCAAGGGAAGAACTGCACCAGATAACTGGGAACAGAGAAGATGTTTAAACCCACACCAGTGATCTGTATAGATGGGCACTTGGTCTCAACAAATCCTCTTCATTGAAAAAAAAACCCAAACCAGGGAACACTGGGGTGGAAGGAAGCCTGCAGCTTCCAGGAGGACCCTGGAGGTGTGTTGCAGCATCAAGTAATCAGCATGATAATCCTGGGAAAGATGCTCCAGATGGAGAGGTGCCAAGCTGAAAGCGGAAACAGGACAGCCAGAAGCAACCAACTGCAATGGGAACCCAGTTGGTTGGAACTGGTAAGACACTGTGCTAAAATACCTTTGGCTCCGAGTCCCATTTTCATCAACTTTGCAATTCTTGGCAAAGATCAGAGGGAGTTTCCACTAGACTGTGATTCATTTAGTGAAATTTGAGCATGGCCAGCAGGGGAGGGAAGTAGACAGACAGACTGACAGAGACAGTGTACTTTGAGGAGAGGAGGCAAGACTGTCAGGCCTCTGCAGAAAGGGCAGAAAGAGACCTGTTCTGTCTGATAGGAATCTTGGTGGGCAGTCTTATGGGGGAAGAGGTAAGGAAGTAGAAGAGCAAACTAATTACAGACATTGTGTGTGCTTGGATGCGCCTACAGACTGATTGGCTCATTCAAAGCACTTGGAGATGGAAACCAGTTAATTATCCGTATTAATTTTTCCCCCTCTGTGGTTCTAGTTATTTTTGGAGATCATTTGAAGCACAATGCACCACCCAGGTGTTGGCTGCCCCAAAACCCATTGGAATTCCCTATTTGTCTTTCCCTTTCCTTACACAAAGGACAAAACAGTCCCAATGAGAGTGATACCCTCCTCCTCCTTTATTTGAAACAAGGACAAATAAAGAAAAGAAGAAAAAAAAAGAAAAATAACATATCCCATGCTGGAATGCCCAAATTGCTTGCCTCTTTCTGTGCCTCTGGGGAGCCAGAGGCAAGGTGAGTGACTCTCTGAACTCATCAGTTCCCTGGGATACTGTCAGGTCAGTACCCAGGTGCACAGGAAACAAAAGCATACTTGCTCTGCAGTTTGTTGCAGAACAGTCAGGACTTAGATTTAGCTTCTTTCCAATCTTCTTGTTGTGGGTATCCACCAACGGACACTGAGGGAAACCCTTGTGAGCATCCTGAGGCCATTTCTGACAACAGAAGCTGAGGAGGAGTCATATTTTGAAGGAAACCACAGAGAAATCTGGCCTTTCATTTAATCTGCCACCTATTTCCCTTGTTCCCAGACAGAGGGCACAGCCGCTGGGTGACATGTGAGCTGTTACCTTCTATTGTCTGTGACCTTCTAGTTGCTTGGAGAACTGGGGAAGGAGCCTCAAAATGCTTGGATGTGAATGAGGACGCTTGGGGATTGAGGATCTGGGGGCAGACCATGCTTTTGCACCTGTGGTCGGTGTGGAGGCAAAGCGGTGGCAGCACCCAGCAGCCTGTGCCCCAGGAGGTAGGCACTCAGCCTGATGTGCCTCTGGATCCACGTGGGAATGGGCATGCCCAGCCCCACAGCCCGCAGTGCTCCTCGCTGGCTCTGTGTGCCCAAATGCTGCCTCAGCCCTTGGCTGCTTGCGTCAGGGCATGGGGGTTATGCAGTGGTGTTCTGGACTTCAGGTGCTGCCCTTCTGGGGCTTCCTGGGCAACTCTGCAAGAAGTACCCCAAGAAAAATCTTGGAAAGGTCTGGCTTTGGAGAAATGCCTGGCCCTTTTCTTCCCCTCCTTCCAATTTCTTGCTGCCTGGGGTCTGGGCACACCCTGGACAACCAGGTGGGAAGCCACCGTCCAAGAACTGGAGAATTAACAGGTTTTCAGCACTATGCCAAAGCGTTAAATGCTGGGAAACCAGACCATGCGCACCATGTTAAAATAAAGGGAGAGCTGAAGACTTCCAGACCATGACAGGTTTGATCCAGCTTGTTTATTTTTTGGCAGGAGGGACTGAGTGAGGCCACGGCAGGGACCGAGCATGTGTTGTATGTGCCAGAGAGAGCATGTCTCCTCCGAGTCAGCTGCGTTCTGTCTGCTTGCACACGTGGCCCATCAGTCCCATTATGGTGCTGTGCTTTGCCTGGTGGGCTGAATGCAGGAACCAGGTCCATTGCAATGTGATTTATGAATCCTCTCTGAGGTCCCATCTTTTTCCTCCTCCTCTTCCTTTTGGGGACTTGGGGATTTGGTTGGTTTGGGGGTTGTTTTTATAAAAATAAAGAGCACTTGAAGTTCATTTAAGGCAGAACCCCTTGATTTACTGTGCTTTGGTTTCAGAAACAAAAGACTTTAGTGGGGGGAAGAAGCCATTTAAGTTTTTGAGTATTTTTTCCCTGTTACACCTCAGCCTCTTTGTATGTACACAAAGCATGCTGTGTACAACACCAGCACTTGTCTGGTGCTGAGAAGGACCCAAATCAGTTTGGGCCACAGGTGCTCTGTCAGTCACATTTTCTCAAGCAGGGAGTCAATCCATCAAGAGGGAAATCACTCTGCTGTGCTGCTTCTATACAACGTGTCTGCTGAGATCTTGAAACCCAGCAAAATCAGAATAGGATTTTCACCAAGATACAAGAAGTGGTGTTACAGATCTACAGAACAGAACTGAATGAAACTGAAGGACAACTGTCAGTAAGAGAAAATTAAGAGCATGGCTGAGTTCCTATATTTTGAGGAGCCAAAACTGATTGGTTTTTTTTCCTGAAGTCCAGGTTTGGCTTAACTGAAAAGTAGACCTATTTGTTTCTTTCTACTGCAGCATACCCTAGCCTGAAAATCTGTCATCTGCACTTTGCACACCTTTTGTAAATGGAAAATGAAGTGGTCAGATACATGCGAAATTATGAAAAAAGCACACTCACACTCAGATAATTTAATTTGGGCCTTTCAATATCATGTTCACAGGAATTCCGAATGCCCAGGAAAGCATCACTGACAAAACCTATGTGGACCTCTTGCCCTGTAAGAAAACCACCAGATAACAAAACCTTCTGCTGAGCCCATCCAGTGATACAGCTCAGGGTGCCTTGCTACGCTGGGAAATCAGAGACCCAACTTCAACAGCCAATGCCACCAAATGAGTCAAAACCTCAAGAGTAACTTTATCCCTGCGGTTCTGCGAGCAAGTCTTGCATGCTTTACCAAGAGCATGCATGACAGCTTCAGAGCATAGCAGGACTGCTGGCTTCTAAGTGGTGTCAAAATACTGCCATCAGGCACCACTTTACTCAGCATTCAAGGGTCAAAACCAGAATCCATTGGGAAAGCACTTTGTGCCTATAAAAATCCCCGCACTCAGACCTTCTTAGGCCACTGGGGCACCAGCAAAAACTGGAGTGCTGCTCAGGACCCTATTCAGGGCACAGGTGATGGAGAATGGTTTCCACTTCTTGCCATTTGCACTGGAAAGAGAAACATCAAGAGGGGATGCAGACAAAGGCTAGCAGCATGGTCAGGGGAAGAGAGTGCCTATCATTGATTTATTTTGCCCAGTGAAATGGAGGCTGAGAATGGATATGATTGTTCTTGGTAAACACATCAGAGGGATAAGCACCAGGGAGGGAGCAGAGCTATTTAAGCCTTAGAACAATGTTGGCTCAAGAATAAGTGGGCATGCTCCAGCCAGGAATAAATTGAGACTGGAAATAAGAAGAATGGTTTAAGCCTCAGAGCTGTCAAGTTCTGGAAGAGTCTACTAATTGGGGTAGTGGGAGAATCTTAAAACTTATTAGGATTGTTTGGATCTTCACATTTGTGCGGAAGATTGCACGATGTGATTGCTGACAATAGCAAGGGACAAGCCACGGTAAAATAGGAGATCCCTTCCAGCGCTACATCCCTACTGCGAAGCACTTGGGATTGATTTGCTTCTCGTGTATCCATGTTAAGGCAGGAGAGCTGCAGGATCCTTTGCCATCCAGCCCTGCGGGGAAACTGTTGGCAAGCCAGTTGCAAGCAAGGAGATGAGGATACTTTCTCAGATGGCTGAAGATGATATGATGGTTGCTACTGATGAGCTGTGAGGAGAAAAGTGTCTCTGATCCCAGGAGGAAGATTGCAGGCATCACACCAGGCCACAGCCAGGCAGCAGGGCAGAAACAAACAGCAGAGGGAAAGAGTTGAAATTCCAGAGAAGAAAACCAAGTGCAGGCATTTTCTCATTAGAGAGCAGGGGGTTTCATGTGTTCTTTGTCTTTTCAAAGGCAATAGAGGTTGAACAATTACCAGGGAAAATTTACATAACCCATTCTGTCATTTGGAGCCGAGGCAGCTCTGCAGCAAGCCCTAGGATCAGCTATGCCGCTCAGGCTATGAGTCAGTCAGCAAAACCGTGTTTTTATGCCGTCATATACATTTTTCTCTTCTTAAGGAGCTCTTCTTTGTTTGCTAACCACCCAAATCCATGGTCCTCCTTGTTAGAGCCCGCTGCTCCTTTCAGCATGTCCCAATGGAAACAGTGCTGGAAGCCTGTGGCAAACTTCATCAATCTCACATGGTCCACCCCACACAGGGGCGGAGGTATGGAGCAAGGGGGCTCCTGACCTGGGGGAGGTTCCAGAATGCAGTAGCTCCACAGCAAGAAGTGACAGCTCTGGGAGCTACAGACAAGGAGGAATCACCTAGCAAGTAGCTGCCCCGGGCTTGAAATCACTTGTCTGTGCTCAGCGTGAACGAGAAAACTTGCTGGCCAAAAGAATCACTGTGCAAGGAAGAGGGGTAAGACTGGGGTGCCCTGGGCAAAGACTGAGATATATGTCTTCTCTTGCACCTGGGATGCTTCACCTCTCGGTCCCGTTGTGCTTTCCCATGACTGTGTCTCCAAGCCCTCAGCAGGCTCACATGTGTTAAACCCAGTGTTAGAAGCAGCCGTAGGGCAAGGGACGGTCCCCGCTCTGCCTCAGGGGAGCCTGAGCACAGCCTCTGCCAGGGCTTGTGAGCCAGGAGGTAGAACAGCACAGCTCAACCCATGTGTTCAGCTTCCCCGGAGGAGCAACGCTGGGACCAGTCCCCACCTGGCTTGGCTGACCTGTCCTCTCCAGATTTAGGCAGATCCCAGACACTGGTCTTACATGCATCACCAGACAGTGGTCTCACACGAGTCAGTTCAGGAGAGAGGGTGCTGGCAAACTGTTCAGCCAAGTAATTCCTCTTATCCCCCAAAACCAGTGGCACCTGGGCAAAATGGGAATGCCACAGCTCTCAGCTGCTCCTATGAAACGTCTCAGCCTCCCACTGCAGGCAACCCAACCTGGTTTAAATCTTGGCCTCCTTTAGTTGCAGCCAAGCAGATGGATGGGCTCGTGCTCAGCAAACAGCACCTTTCTCATCCATGGGGACTCCACCAGAGGCAGTGGGGGAATGAAAATCTGAGCAATATTTCAGTGAGTGTGTAAGAAAGAATAAATGTTACAGCAGCTGGTTAATGCTTACCCTTCCACATGAGTATGATAAGATTGAGTTCTAAATTCCCTTTCTTTAGTTCATTGCATGCACACATGCAAATTCCCTCCCTTCTCCTTAGGAAACTGAAAGAAAGGAAAAGCAATAATGAAATATTTCAGATGAGAGAGAAAGAATTCTCCATAATTGAGAACATTTAATGGGAACCAGCTGCCTGAGCAAGACCAAAGGCTGATCCTGCTGGGGGTTTGTTGACAGTGTCCCTTTCCATAGGTACCTGCTGAGGAAAAGGGAGGGATGCTCAGGAGACAGCGCAGAGGAGGAAGAAGGTGAAGGAATGTGCTGCATAGTGTTTTACCTCCATGCAACCGTCTCCCCCTTTCCTTTCTTTCACGAGACTCTCTGAGCTCTTGGAGAAGAGCCATGACAGGACAAAACAAGAAAGCACGAGCAAGTGTGGTGTGAGCATGTGGGTGGCTGTATCTGAGCAAAAGAGGGTGGGTGGAAGAAAGGAAAGAGGAGCCCAAAAGTTTGGTGCATGAAACAAAAGCCAAAGCTGGCTCTCTGCTCCCCTTCCTGTTTTTCCTTGCAACCAGAGAGCTGCAATTAAGACGTAACTGATACACCAAGAGCTGGTCCCTCGTGCCGGTGCTCCCTCACCTCTTCCTCACCTGTCTGCCCATGGTGGCAACAATGCCAGGCATGAACCCAGCTGTGCAGAGCTGCTGCGTGGCTACCGAACCCAGCTAGAGCAGCCAAATCTTGCCAGAGCAAACTGCAGGACAAGGAATTTTAGTGGTGTGAAATGTGGGCTGCTTCCAAGTTCCCCTTTCTCCTGTGGGGAATAACTGTCTGCATGGACCTGCCCATGCTGCCACCTATGTGTTCATGAGATGGTGGGACCCGACTCATGTCCTGCTCCCTCTGTGGCCCCAACCCCTCTGGAAAGAGCCCTTACTTCTCCAGAATCTGATGCACCACTTGCAACGGGCCCAGGACCCTGATCTTGACCCAAGCCCATTGTTCAGGGTCCCACTTTTTGAGGAATTAGCTCTATCCCTGTACACAGGGATATTCACTCCCAGTTCAAAGCTATGGAGATCAGCATCAGGAAACCTTGTCAGCTGCCTGCCCCTGAACAGTGACACTTGTGTAGATTAGGACTTCGGGTGCACAGAAGGATAGACCAAACATTTACACATTGAAAAACATAATATGAATTGGGCGATGTACTCTGAGGTAAATACTGGTATGGAAACATAGGGCTTTGTTGGGCCACCTAGCAAAATGAAAGTCATCTTTCAACTAGAAGAGGTAGGTCCTGTTGGCAGTGTTTTTGCCTATCTTTTCCTGGTCTCTGTACTCTGTTTTCCATGATTTCTGCTCACAGCCTTCAATGGAATTGTACCTCTTAAGAGTTTCCTCAAAAGCCATGGACCAGAATGCCCCGTTCCCCCAAATCAGGAGTTAAGCCTAACCATCATGAAGCACCGTGCACTCCCCCCTATATACTTTAATCAAGTGGGTTTGTGCCAACTTTTGAGCTCTAAGGATTTATACTTTCCCACTGCAGGAGAAAGTCCAAGTCCTGGAGATTTTACTGGTTCAAACAGGCAAGTACAGTCAGGGAAAATGCCAATGGAGTCACTGGGAAGAGAGGTGGCATCTCCGCGTGTACCCTTTGTTCTGCTCTCTGAACACCTGAGTTGCCAGGGTTTAACGGGACGGTGCCCACAGACCCTGCTCCCTTCCAGGAGGGCTCTGGCACCTCTGCAGTATTTTGTCAGGGTGATGGTAGGGGAGGTAATGCAAACCCCATCATAGCTGATGCTTTGACACAGACTGTAAGATCTCAGCACAGCCATAGCTGCAGCTGCAGGCTGGTGACAGCACTACCTGTTGCAGAGCTCTGGGGAGGAGACATCGTAACAGTCTGGGACTGAGAAGAGGGAATGTGCTGGCAAGCTGTGGCACGGATCTGATTTTCCATTCAATAATCCCATGGTAACTCAAGAAGATGGTAAATTGCAACTGCAACAGCTCACTAGCAGCCTAACATTTCCTCATGGTGCTCCTGAGGTGTGGAAAGATCTCTGCAGAGTGAGGCCCATGAAGGGGGGAAGCGTGCAGCAAAAGTTTTGGAAAATTGCCCTGCAGCCTCCTTCGCCATTACCCTTCCCCTCAGCAGTGTGCAACCCCCTTCTTTTCGGTTCAGCGCACTCGTGCGTGTGGGGGCCCACAGCCGCAGGGGCAGGAGCTGCTCCTTCTTCACCTATAACTTCATCTGCCGCTTTTATTTCCAAAGGAAGCTGCAATTAAACCCCAGGCTCGGCTGTCCCTCCCCATGGGCAATGCAGCCTGAGCACCAGGCTCTTGCCACAGAGCCCCTGCTGCTCCCTGGGACTGAGTGGGACCACTGCCAGTTTACATTAGCAGCCAAGTGGCCATCTGGTACAAAGGCAAACTATGATTTTTATGTTTAGGTGCACGCAGTCTTTGATGTAGTGCCCGAAGGTAACGATGAAGTATTATTAAGTTTTTTCAATGATGTGGATCTTGACAATACTATGACAAGACTGTTGGAAACAACCTTCAAAATGAGGTGTGGGAGGCTAGCAACACCCAGCCACATGTTGCTTTTTAATCCTAGTCCCACTGACATTCATGAAACTTCAGCTGGTGTAAGGGATACGTGCCACAGCTGCTGAGGATGTGGGTTGCTACTCCAGGGCAGCCTCAGCAAGGGGCTTTTAGCAGAATTCAGGAGATGAGGACCCTGCCCTCAGCAAGCCCATGCTGCTGCCCCGCACATCGGCCTCAAGCAAGTCTTGCCTCCTCCTCGCACCTCCGTTTCCCACTCCTGGAGGCAGACATGGATCAGTTCCTCTCGCACGCTGCCAAGCATCCTCTCTCTCTCTGCTTCCTCCCTAACCTCCCTCCCTTTTTAATCGGGATTTGTATGTGGGTTTCCAGGCTTCCTGGCTGTCCCGTCTCCTCTTTCTCCTGCGTTGCTTTGATGTTAATTGTCTCCAGGGCTGGAGCGCTCCTTGGCTGATTAAGTCCAAGAGTCCTCCCTGGTTTTGTTGACCCATGAATGGGGGCCTCTTCAGTGCTCAGTGGAGTGCGGGCTCATTGCCCCTCCTCCTCCCCCCCATTCGGTTTGATGGATTAATCGTGCTGTGTAAAGGAAAGTGGGATGGGAGGGGAAACTGAAGCAGCGGGAAAGGGGGGGAAGGAGGACGGGAGAAAGGGAGCAAGAAAGAGAAGGACCTTCGGCAAATGCTCGACTGCCCTTGCTTAAAATAACACCGTTTATTTAAGCAGGTCAGGCACACAATGGCTTGAGAGGGGCTGCTACTCAGATCATGGGACCCCGCGTATGCTGAGTAAGAGGCTGGAGAGGGTGTTAGCCAAACTCTGAAAGCTGGTCTGTTCTTACCCGATGTCTCCATCTCCCCCAACACACACACACACACGCGCGCGTGCACACTTGCACCTCCTCTTTTCCTTCTCCCTCCCTTTCAGACACTGGAGTCCTTTGCCTTTTTGGCAGTGGCACGGCTCAGAGCCAGGAATGGAGGGGCTCTGAGAGAAAAAGGGGGCTCCAGCCACTGCCTTGGACCTGCTATCCTGGCGTGCAGCCAGGAGAAGAGAGGCTGCTGGCCCTATGGAGTGGGCTTCCCACAAGAGTCTGTGGTGAAACAGATGCCAGCATTTCAGAAAGACTTGCCCTCAGCCCCAGCTGCCATTGCTGCCTTGCTGATGGCCTAACTGCTGCTGCTGAGGCACAGGGTATCTGCAAATCTTTTGGTAGAAAAACATGCCTCCTGCTCCTTTTCAAGAAAACAATTGGTTTCATTCAGAGGTGAGATTTGAGTAGCTGGGGCAAAAATAGCAGTATCAGTGTCAGCTGGCTGAGTGGTCTGCTGGCTGTGTTAGACTTGCTCTTTGCTCCATCAGGGATAGAGTACACCTCTCCATTATCCAGTTGCTGGGCTGCCCACAATGCAGCCTTGCTTGTGGTCTGCAGCATCCCTTGGTGTAGCAGTCCTTTGCCTCTTCATTCTGTCCCATCTAGGGATGTCTTTGTCCCTTCTAACCAGGGATGGCCAAACCAGGTGTCAAGAGGCAAGGGGGAGCCCCACAAGTGTCCTGGCCCAGGCTGACTGCACTGTCACTTGCAAGTTGCTCTGGTCTCCAAGCCTGGCCAATGCCAGCAGCCTCCTTCCCCTGAGCAAGATTGACCCAGTCCTAAACATGTGTCTGAGAAATCGCAGAGGGACTGCAGTGGATGTCTCTCCCTTCCCCACTTCGGCCTGCTCCAACCTCCCATGCTGCTCCCATCCATAACGAATGCAGAGTCAGGCTCAGGAAATGAAAAGGCTCTCCCCAAGAGGGACCTGTGCAATTTTCCAGCCTCTTCCTCCACTGCCGCTTCCCCTTCTCCACCCCCGCTGCCCCAGTTTTCCCTGGCTGATGGCAGCAAAGGGCCGTTGGTGTTGGCAGGGTGCTGCTGGCTGCCTGGCAGGCTCTCTCAGTCAGCCTGCCAGGCTTTTCAGGGCTCATACTCACTTTCCAGAGGCTGGAAGTGCAGAGCAGGAGACAGGCTGCCTTGGCAGCCTCACTGTTTCCAAACATTGAAAGGCAGAGAGAGAAAAGTCTGCTTCCCTCAGCTCACCAAAGCCACCACCACCATGGACGCTGGCCAAGTCCGCCTAAAAATAACCGCGGTGCTACCGGACACACGTGCTTCTCGGGGACAAAGCGGGACAATGCACGCTGGGGCAGGGGGGATGGAGCAGGGCAGGGCGGAAGGAGAACTTGGGGCTTTTTCCTCCATTCCCCCTCTCACCAAATAAAGCTGCCTGTGTTGTCCCAGCAGTGCTAGTCAATAGCGACCAGGGACGTCTCTCTCAGTTTGTTTTCTCTAGAGGGTTCCAACCAGTACAGCTCAGAATAGCTGCAAATTGCCTTTTCCCAGCTGGGAACACCTCGCTTCCCATTGTGCTCACACGTGTGAAACACATCGTGGCAGGCATTGCGGTGTAGGTGACACTGGCCCAGGGCCCCAGTTGCCTGAAGGTAAGGTCTCCCCCACCTCCAACTCCACCTCCACGAGATGTGAGATCTGCTGGGATTGCCTATCGTTCCAGCAGCTGTGATCCCGACTGGTCCACCCAGATGTGAGTGCAGCACATAATTAACAAGTGGACTAAGGAGAAAATGAAAAGTGTAGGGTGACTCTGGCCTCTAGGGAATGTGTTTCGCTAGCTGTGCTGCCCAGCTTCAGCACAGGGGGCCCAGGGTAGGTGCAAATACTTTGTGCTTTTCGTCCATCAGCCCCTGGGCACCCACGCTGATGCCTCCAGATCACCATGTGGCATACCAGGTCCTTCCCACACTCCCATGTCCGCAACCGTCAGTATAGACATCAGTTTGCCTTTGGAAGCAGCAGTGGGGCTCCCCTCCAAGTGCAATCCAGATGCACGTGGTGTAATGCAGACATCCTCTGCTTGTAAAGATACCTGCCATGTGTTTCTGCTTGAAACAGAAGAAGTCAGAGGAGATGTAAAACCAATTATGTGATCCGGGGCACTCTCTTCCTTCCTGCTGTGGCCAAGACGTGTCCTGGCCCCAGCTGGAGGGTCAGCACAGACAAAACATCCAAGTTCCCCTCTTGGCAGGAGGGCAAGGGTAACTGGAAGAGCAAAGCTGTGTTTTACCAGCAGGAAAAGGCAAAGTCCTGCATGTTTCCATAGGCTGGAAGAGGCTCCAGCAGCCCAGGCTGTTTATGAAGCTATAATACATCTTCTGTCCAGCCTGTGCCCTCGCCAAGTGTTTCTTGGTGGGGCGAAGCTGATCACAGCCAAAGACTGAACAAAAATCTTTCCTAAGTCTGATAGATATGCTGGGACACCTCACTTCCATAAAAATAGTGCAGAACTAAGCAGGAGGTTTCTTATCCCTGCAGACAAGGCTCTTTTTCTTTAAGTCAAAATAATTCGGCAAAATTGATGTCAATTTGCTAAATGTTTCAGATGACCCAAAGTTTTGGGGTTGGGCACAAAAAATCCTACCCCAAGAAAACTGTTTCAGCTGAAACAATTTTCCTGCTCTAAATCTATGNTCAGCACAGGGACCTCAGGCTGAAGCCATAATTTTAGTTTTTCTACTTTTCAGTGCTAGAGCTTGAAAGTTTTTGTGTGTGTGTGTGTCTGTGTGTCTGTGTGTAAGAAAGAGAAGAGCGTTTAAAGAGGGTTTGGCACAGTGAATCTCAGTCCCAGCAGATACATACTTGTTTGTCTATTTACAATCAGGACAATCTAAACCCATTAGCAGATGTAACTGAGTTAAGACATGAACATGAATTTAGAAAACAATATGAACCATCATTTGTAAGAAAGGCTTGGAGGCGAAATGCAAGTAATTGATATCGTAAATCTCTCAGGACATTATTGTAGGGTATTTGTCACCTCAGAAAAATTCAGGATCCCTTGCTTATATGCTTGCACCTACTTTTGAGGCATAACTTTGGACATTCATGCTTCACATGTCAATGTGTAAGCTAAGGCAGACATTATTTGGCATTTCTTCTTCTCCCGAGGTATTTCAAAGAGTATTTGCCAGATCTCTGAGAAACTGCTAAGTGCTGAAGCTCCAGTGAATGATGTTTTAATTTGGTCTGAGGGCTTGAAAGAACATCTTGAAAGACTTAGACAAGTCTTAAAGAGAGTATGAGAAAGAGACTTAAAACTGAGCTATAAAAAAGCCCTATATCTGATGTAATAAGTTATTTAAATGAGGCATAAATTAAGCAAAGATGGTTCCATTGGTAACGTGCATAAAATGTTGAAATGTTTAGCTCTGCAAAACAGAGTGGATTTGTGACAATTTATGGAGATGATAAGCTGGTTTTGACAAAATTAATTCCAAATGCTCAGGGAGGGTCTGATTTTGCAAGGTGGCGAGCATTTATTTTTTTTCCTCTCATCCAGAACAACACTTAAACACATGCTTGGTCGTGCTGACTTGGCTTGTTTGCTTCTGGGGCAGGATGCTACACAACACAACGCTTAGAGGAAAGGTCATGTCTTGATGCTGTAACAGGGACCCAAGGAGTCTGTCAGGGAGCCCTCATTTCACTCACCATCCATCTCTGCTCCATGGGTATAAAACAGGCACAGGTTTCTTTGTCTGTTTTTTTTTTCACAGCAGCTTTGGAAATCAAACATCTGCTGGCGAGGAGGTTTGCTGGGATGCTGTTCCAGAGGGGATCAGCAGCAGGATGCAGAATGGAGGCGGCAAAGTCGCAAAGGGGCCATCGCAGCGGGGAGGGTGGCGTGGCTGGAGGGGGCACCTCGCACACGTGGGGCACAGCTGGGCTGGCCGCTGGCACAGCCTCGGCATCTGAGAGGGAAAGGGAATTTGGAAAACCAGGCTGAGACCAGGCTTCCGCTGCTGCCCTCCCCAAGGCAAACCATCACAGCCTCCAAATATAGACCACATAACACATGGAGTGTCCCACTGCCGCTGCTGCCACCTCCTCCTCCCCAGCTCAGGGCTGGGATGGCTCGTGCCTTGTCAGAGTCCCTAGAGGTTACTTTTCACATAAAATCAAGTACACATACATACGATTGCTAGAAAGAAAAACAACTTTCAAGAATAAGCCTGCAGAAAAAGGGAAAAACACCCCAAACAAATCCTCATTCCTTATAGCGTTACTTCTAGTGCAGGCATGTACTACGGCAAGAGAGTGTTTAAGAGGAGACAAGGTCTCCCTAACAGGAGGGACTCCTCCCTCGACCCAGGTTTTTCTGAGCTTGTTTTCCTCCAAGCAGCACATCACAAAGCCATCTTCTCCCTCTCCCCCTCCTCCCTGGCCCAGGTTGTAAAATAACGAGTTTCTTGTTATTCTTGTTATTGCTGAATGGCAGAGGTCTGGAGCCCTGCGAAGGGAAGGGGGCAGCCTAATTAGGGAAACGAGAGCCATCCTTAATGAGCACTCCTGACTAGGTGGGGATTTAAAGAAAAAGGAGGGGGCAGAGGGGAGAGAGGTCAATTCGTACAGCTTTCTCTTCCCTACCCCCAGCTCCCACCCCTGCCCTCCCCTCCTCTCTGTAAACCTACCGCAGTTTGGGGTACGAGCGTGGGGGCTTCTCTATATCATTATCGGTTATTAAACTATATTTTCATGTTTTGCCTGACTTCATAGGGGGTTGATTTCATTTCACCTCCTTTGCTAATTTTCTCCTGTGAAGGTATGTCAAGTGTTTGACTGTTCCTGTCCCTGGACCTTATGGTGTCCTTGGGGGTGCTCTGGAGTCCTTTCTGGTTGATACCTCATCAATAGGGTGGTGCCTGAGCAGAAGTGACAGCCAGTTGTACCAAAACCTTCCAGCAATTCCCAGAATGGTCTGTTGGGTGTGCAAAACCTGCTACATCTGTGCATTGAATTGCTCCACATTCATGCTCCACAGATCACCAATGTGGTTCCACTTGTGGTTCCTCTGGACAGTGCAGACAATATTGATGCCCCCACCCATATACATGAAAACTGGGCTGTGCTTGCACGTGTGAGTGCAGCAGATGAAGTTTTGCAGCTAGATCTGCCAGGACCTTACCTACTATGGCAAGGCATCTTTGTCACTAGGAGCCATGCCACCAGGGCAGACAGCACAGCCTGACCATCGACACTTGAGATGCCCCAGATGTAGTTCTGGTACCCCATAATTCAATGTTAGTTGCTTGCTACATTCTCCCGTAGCAGGAATAAGCCTCTTGAGTTCCCCTGAGTTCATCCCTTCCCATATGTACATTGGCAGGAGCTGAAAGCCCCGTGTGTGGAAATTCGATTGCAGAAACTTTCTCATTCCACACCCAACTTCTTGAATTTCTCTCCTGTTCTGCTTTCCCTTGCTCCCCCTGAGCTGTAACCCAATGGCCCCGCTCTCCGTGAGGATTCAGCTCTGCAGCCCTCGGTGCCGTGGAGCGGCGTCTCCTCCGCCTGTCCAAGGGAGACAGCAGATAGAGCAGGTTGCCAGGCACACCCCATCTCAGCGGATGGCCAGGGGTGTCTCCCAGGGCCTGATGCTCAGAGGGGCCCTGGCAGAGGCTGGGAGCACACAGGGACGACTGGGTTTCTCTTTGCCAGCCTTGTCCTCCTGAACGTGCCCCGATTCGGTGTTAGGCTGTCACCTGCAGCAACTCCTGTGATGTTATTTGAAAAGATCTGTCAGAATCCATGCCCAGTTAAATCATCACATGCTGAAATGCTTAAACAGGCTTCCAAGGAGCAAGCTCGCAGCCAGAAGCGTGGGAGGAACGTAGTCTGACAGAAAGGAAATAAGCAGGGAACATTTTACCCATAAAAGCACTTTGCTTTCTCTTTGCTTCATAAATCAGCTTTCTCTGATCTCATCCAAAAAAACGCAGTTAATTCCCCACTTCTCCCTGCCTGGGAGATGTATTCTTTTCTGTATTTGGATCTTGCCTTAGAGAAATTAAGAGACCTATTTGTTTCCACTGCTCCTTCCAAAATCAGGGAACAAAATAACATCAGAACTAAGGCCCTGGGCCACACCTCCCAAGGTGCCAGGCTCTTTCCTTTGGGATGCAGCGCTCTCCCCACCTGCAAGAGCCAGGTCTCCCGCAGGGGTCCCTGAACCTGGGGACGTTCCTGTCAGCACCCAGCACCTGGCACCAAAACCTCTGGCCTAAGCATCGTTGCCAAAGGCCAGGTAGAGCCAGATGAGGGATGAGCACCCCACTCTTTTTGGGAAGATGTCACTAAGGGGGTATTCTTGCTGCCTGCGGTGGAACAGGTCAGGCGGATAATTATTCACCAGCAGGAGTAAAAGATTTAATCAGCCAGTGGTGCATGGCCCCAGAGTAAAGACCTGTGCACAGCCATGCAGATTCCCATCCTGTACTGAGCACACAGCATTCCTCCAAGCCTACCAGAAATGTGGCTTTTTATCAGATCCGTTTCTCTTCTCTGTTTATAGCTTGAGGATGCCAGGGCCCCTCTGGACTATAGTTTGAACTAATTTAGCATTTTTTGTGGGTGAATTCCTTGGATTACCAAGAAAGTCTTGGCACAAGAGACAGTTCCTTTCTATTCCTGCCCTGACATGCAGGCTCGCTGGTACGCTCTCCTAGCAGAAATGACCACACATCTCCAAAGCAGATGGCCTTGGCTTTATGGCTGCCTCTGATGACCAAATAAGAATAGAAAAAATAAAGTAAATTTGACTTGCTGGGTACAGAGGATGTGCTCAGCTTGCACTCCTGTTATTCTATTGATTCATGCTTTCTCTGCCTTGCCAGAGGCACTTTACCCTATGCATTTCTTGGTTATTCTATAGGAAAGCAAAAAAATTCAAAGAAAATGTGGGGAGAGAGGGAACGGGCATTTCTGAAGCAGTGGTGTTTCACAGGGAGGCTGTAAAAGCCAATGGCATTAGATGAGCACCGCCAAACAAGTGAAAGGCTGAATTACAAGCTGAAGGAAATGTGCATCTGGAAGGTCTTGAAATGAAAGCATCCCTTCCTCAACCTGTTCCCCAGCAGCTGCCTAACTGGAGGTCTGTCTCTTCACATTTCATCCATCTTAAGTCAAATACACTCAACTGGTGCCAAATTATGGCAGGGGACAGCATGCCCCTAAGTGTCCAAAAACATGCAGCTGTCCCCCACGAGGTCTGACATTAACACTGACATGGAGAGGATGCTCCCCTGGCATCCTCATGGCTCTGCTGCGGTGCTCAGGTGTCAGGACATGCTCCTGCAGCGGTGGCATGCACAGATCTACCTCCTCTGGTGGTTTGCCGAGTCCTCCAGCGTGGAGCTGTGGTTACTGTCGGTATGAGAGAGACCCATTAACAATGTATCACCCAGGGCCTTTGTGCAGCGTTTTTCTAACAGGAAAAAGTTTGCACAGCTTGTAGGGAGCGATTTTAATAGAATATTAAACCACTGTTGCTTCTTCATCCCAATATACAGTTGCCAGGTCTCTCGCCCTTTGGTTCCCTACCCTTTCTGGGCTCTGGCAACACCTATAAAAGTACAGAAAATCTCTGCTACAAGCCCCTTTCTACACATTATAATGAGAGAGAAGCACGATGAGTGCGCTGTTCACTTTAAGGGAGTTTTATGATTGCCACTGACCCTCTCTGAGACTGAGCTGGCACATTGTGCTTTAGAAACACAGTGATGGGCAGTGGATGTTGGCAGGAGCTCGACATCCGCTCTGGCCCGAGAGCCCCAGGTTTGCCTGGCTCCGCTCGCAGGAGGCACACCACTGTGTGGGAACCCTGGGCAAACACTCCCCCCATCTGCAAACCAAGCAGATGCAGAGCTCAGAGATCACCCCACCCCACCCAGAGATATGCCAGCACATTGATTTTGCCAGACTCAGGATGAAGAACAAGGCGCTGGCTCTAATGCCCTGACAGCACTGTAACTCCTAGGCTAGGGGCCTCAAGCTTAGTCTCCTAGGGCTATAAATGACCAGGCTATAATTGACCACCACAATCATCATTAAATCTGCATTCACAGACCACCAGGTCAGAGAAACCATTTCTTAAATGTATGTCCATGTTTCATGTTCTGGGGTGGAGAACTTGCTGGCTTCATTTTTCTGTCTGANATTTCTTAAATGTATGTCCATGTTTCATGTTCTGGGGTGGAGAACTTGCTGGCTTTATTTTTCTGTTTGATTTTTTTTCCCCCTTGTGGAAAAAAAAAAAAAAAAAAAAAAAAAGGAAAAGAACAACCAACATCTTAAAGGCTCATTTTCTCCCCAGCATGGAATGAACCTAAACAGCCAAACCTCAGCATTTTTCACAAAGTGTAAGCCTTGTTTTGCAGGCAACCAAGGCATGAGTGGAGCTCAAGCTGGGTGTGTGGATGGCTGTGGAGGCAGGTGAAGGTACAGGGAGAGTCTGCACATGCATAGCAGGTGCACGGAAGTGTGAGGAGAGGGAAAGCATGGATGCCATAGCGTTGGGTATATGACATGCTTGCAGATATGTGTGAGGGTGCATACATATGTGCACACACACACATGTGGGTATAGATGCATATTCATTTTTGTGAGTATCTGCCCAAGAGGAGCCTGGGTGTGCAGGTCTGTGCAGAACTGGGTATACAGAAGTGCTCCCTGGCTCCTCTCTCAGTTTAAAGACTTGGCAGGAGAACGAGGACAGTCACTGAAAAGCCTGATTTTCTGTGCTGCGTTTGTCTGGGGGACTGGGCTGTAGGCTGCTTCTGAGCCTCCCTCTCGTACCTGCTCTCAGAACCTGTTTTACTTTCTAACTTTACTTGTAGTTGCTATTTCTTCCTTTCCCTCTTTCTGGCTCCTTTTCTGTTACTCCTTTGTCTCATGTTTCCTCCCCCTGCCACTTCTAAAATGTTTTTCTCCCTCCCTTTCATTTCTCCCTTCTGTTCCTCCTTTCTGGGTCTCTCCTCTCATTCCTCCCATGCTGGCATCCTCTCATTTCTCTGCCTCCCTCTGCTCCCCCACCCTTGCTCTCCATCCTGCCTCTTTCCCTTATTCTCCCGTCTCACATGCTTTTGTTTTCCCTTCCCTCTGCCCCTCTGCTCGGCCTCTCTCCCCTCTTCTCTCCCTCCCGCTTCCTCACTCCCTTCTCTCTCTGAAATAAACTTCCCCGTGTGAAGCCCCTGGCCACCTTCCAGCCTCTGGTGAGATGAAGGGGTCCCTGGCATACACTCAGCTCTGTGCTCCATAGGGCATTGTAACCACTGGTACCAAGGCTATAAAATCTTTAGTGTCTCTAGGAAAGATGACTGTAAATTCTTCAGAAGTCCCACCATGGGTGTAAAGATTCCCCCCCCACACCTCTCCCCTCCTTCCCCAGGCCTCTGTGAAAGGAGCTGTGTAGTAAAGCAAGGGGCTCACTCCTCCCGTTTGCTAAAGCCCCAGCTCTGATCAGGATTTCAGCAGAGCATGGCTCTCCCCATTGACTTCAAGAGGAGATTTCAGTACCCTGCAGAGCAGAGAAGCAGTTCTTGCCGCTCTTTTGGTCACCTAGGTATTTGACTTTATAAACATGATTAAAAAATGCAAAGAAAACATCGAAGAGAGGAAGGCCTCCCCTCTAAATGTTGAGCAAATAGAAACACACGAAGCATTGTTCAGCTCTGAAAGATGAACCAGCCTCGGGCCAGCAAGGGAGTGTGGGGAAAGCAGGCAGTGCATTAAAAATAGGTTAATTCTCACATATTACAGATTTGCTGGAAGAACCCAAAGGGTGTTTGTTTTTTTTCTTAACTGTTTTCCAACCTGATGAACACCAAGCAGATCTTCTCAGGGATATTAGAGAAGGGGAATTTATTAGGGAATTTAGAGAAGGCTTAGCAGAGGCAGCACAGATTCCAGCCTTTGGCCCCCGAGATGTGTGTTTAGCAAGAGTCAGGCCTGGTTGCTGTCAGGCCGGTGGGCAGATGGGACGTGAACGTGAACAAGGCCATTTTTATCTAATGTATGGATTTCCTGGTGCTTGTCACAGGAAGAGGGAGCACTGGGCTCCCACGTGAAGAGCCATATGGGAAAAGCTTTTCAGTACTGCCACAAGCCTGACAGGCCTTCCACGCCATGCACAAAACACACAGAGTGCTCCCATCCCGTGCTCCCAGCCACCACCAGCCCCAGAGCAGGACATCCCCCTGGCACTGCCATATGGAGGAGGTGCAGCAGAGACAACATGCTGGCCATGGAGAACCTACAAGGTGGAACAGCCTCAGCAGAAGAGAGCCTGACTTGTCTGCGTAATTCTCATTTTCAGTGTGAGACTTGTCAGGCTTGCAAACACGGGGCGCATACTTCCTAATGGGTTGTACTTTGGCACGTGGCAGGGGTGGGAAATTCCCTGACACTTCCAGGTTGGTGCTGGAGCTAACAATCCCATGTTTGCCTTCTCTAGACTATGGACCAAGTTCATTGCAAAAAATACAGGATGAGGAATGTGGGGCATTCATAGTCTCATCAGTTACTGTCCATAGTGTTTATCCTGAAGGGGAAGCACTGAGGGGAAGCGGGGTGGCAGGATGGTGTGTGTAGGAGTGCCCGTGACTGCAGTGGAGGCAGAGGGGGCAGAGCGGGTCGTGGGAAGGGGCTTTGACGAAATTGCGTCTGTGAAAACTAGCGGAGAGTTTTGCAGCTGAGGGGTGCTGTGAAGTTGGCAGAGCCTTGTAGAAGACCATCCAAAGCACCTGGCTCTTTGGTTGCTGTTCAAATAGCAGATTTGCCCAAAATGGAGGAAAGCATTGAGTGGAAGTTGCATGGCTCTTTTGTTCTGCTTCTCCCTTTTGCTTCCCTTTGCCAAGACCTGCTCCCCACGCTTCCTGCTGAAGAACTGCAAAGCCGTTTCCCACCTCCCCACTTAACTGCAGAGAGCTACAGACAGCTCTTTTCATCTTCCTTCGCAGCTTCCTACTCCTGGGGTGCTTTAAGCATAGCCAAGCTTCCTCTCCAGTTATTGCTACCTCCACAGCCTCTTCCGAGCTTTTGGTGTTTCTGGCCTATTGTTTCCATGGCATTGTGAGGATCAGCTCCACTGGGTCATCTCCGGCACTCCACTAATGTGCCAGTTCCTCCAGCCCTGCTGAAACCTGATGTGCTTAGCCCGTTCTACAGCAGAGGGCATGGACATGCCCCACGTGTTCAGCTCTGGTGGTCTGGGTCCTGGTGAGTACCGTGACAAGAGTGCAGACAATAGGACCTAGGCTTTATTCCCAGCTATGCCACTTTTTAAAGTAGGATGCTTTGGATTCAGCCACATATTTATCTGTGTCTCAGTTTCCCCAGGCAGAAAACAGGGTTATGTACTCTGACTAGTTTTGGCACTCGATCTCATAGTTAGGTATCTACTGATGCATGTCTGATGGCCTCCTTCTCTACATGGGCTCCTGCAGTTTGAAGCTGAGACATCCTGGTCTGAAAAGGCCTAGGTGTGACAAGCCAAAACAAAGAGGGAAAGGTGTGTACTTGGGTGTTAATACCAACTATCTTACCCAGGGGGTGTCATGAAGTAGTGTTCCTCACCCATTCCATCAGTGTGATGTCTGGGAAGGGGCAACACCAAAAACAAACCTCCAGCATGAGGTGGCTGATGTGGCGGGCATGCCAGCCTGTCTGAGGCCTGGACTGGTTGGTGAGACCATGCAAAAACCAGGACGACTGTCCCTCGTGTGGGGAAACTCATGGCATCAGCTAACCACTGAGACAAAGGGAGCTGGCCAGGGAGGAGGGAAAGGGTCCTGGGGTCAGGAGAGGAGTGGGGTGATAGCCCTGGGGTACCACATGGGGTGACAGCCTCCAGGCTGGGTGCAGTCCCACAAGGGGATTGAGGGGTGGGGGGGGTGTGTGTGTATGTGAGGAAATTGAGACACCCCCCTCTGTGGTGCAGTGCCAGCTCTGCCCTGCTGTTTAGCCCAGGACATGTGCTGACCTGGCTAGTGCTAATGGGGGAGAAAAAGAGGGGCTGCAGGTTACAGCCTTCTTCACCCTCCACCAAATCCATCCTTTGAGTTTTCTCCATACAGCCCCCGCTTGCCAGATATTTCAGCCATGCAGCCCGTGGAGAGAAGGTGCAGGAGGAGGAGGGAGGATTCAGGTGGCAGCATTTGTTCTGCGTCCTCCTGGTGGCCCTGAAACCCTCCAAACCTCATTTTTCAATAGGCCACCAAAACAACCACTAGATGTTTAATGACTTTCGATCTCTCCTGCCCCAGACTGGCTTTGAAACAGTGACTCAGATGCCAAAGTCCCAGTAGCGAAGTGGCTTTTTAATGACACAACTCGAGCTCGAATTCCAGGCACAGGGGAGGCTTTGACACTGCTGTTTGTTTTCTTATTGGAGAAGTTCAAGAGAAGCTCAAGGCTTAAAAGCAAACCCTTGAAAGCAAAGCATTCCTAATCACATAAAAGTGTCTGCGCAGGCCAGGGCTGAAGAGGGGGCTTGTGACTTTAATCTTTGCATATCCCTTTCTTTCTTCAAGCATCTCTCCCTCTCACAGAGGAGACACACACACGCACACACAAAACTCTCCTCAACGCCAATAGTATAATGCTCCAGGAGAGGAAAGAGGAGGAAGAGGAGGAGGAGGAAGCCAGCCCGCCTGCCTGCCCCCATGCTGAGCCTGAGCAGACTTTGTGAGAAAGCTTCTCTCCATCTGCAGCCCAGCCCGGTGGGAGTCAATTAATTCTGAATAACCTAAACCGACAGAGGTATTTGCATTCACAACCTGACTGATGACCGTATAAAATTGATTTATGAATTGAAGTACTTTCCCTCCCCTTATCCCCGATTCAAGCCATAATTGATTATACGTGCTGCAGCGAAATTAAAGAAAGGAAAATTAAAAAAAAAGAAAAGAAAAAAGGGAGGCTCCACAGACGCTGCTCTATATTCTCAAGGTTTCCCGGGATTAGCCGATCTATTCATCACTTATTTTTTTTTATTTAAAAAGTTGCTTCCTTTACCCTCTTCACCAGCTTCTCCCCCCACCCCCTCCCCCCCATCCCTACCCCTCACCACCACCCCTCAGCCCAGGCCGCAACACAGTGGGTCGTACCTCAGGAGAGATGATGGGAGGCACAGAACCCCCTCAGCAACATTCCCACAGTGTGACAGCGAGGCAAGAAGACTTTAATCCCAACACTCTTCCAGGGCAGAACAGACCCTTCCAAAAGGAGATGGAGCCTAAACTTGGAGTCCTCAACCCAACACTGTCCGAAGCTCAGGCTTAACTTGCTGCCCTGTAACTGCTGCATTGTAGACCTCTATGGAGTGGGGAATTCACTTGGCCCTTCCAACCAGTCATCTCTTATTAAAGAGATGCTTTCTTATACTCATGCAATGCTCATACAGTGCCCTCTATGACCTAGGGAAAAGTGCTGTATGAAAGTAGGTACTGTTGGGCAAGATCCATTTGCCTGATGTCAAAAGGAAGCACAAGAAATCTTGTTGAAAGCAGTTGAATGATGCAACTCCCCAGATTTTCTCCTGGCACTTAGTACATTGAGCTGAATCCATAAGCATGAGAACTTATGACCTTTCAAATTTTTTTTCCTCTCATTATCCACCTACTCCACCCTATCTGTCATCCCATTTTCATTATCTACTCATTGTTTTTGTTCCCATTTTACATATGGGAACACAGAGAAGCAGACCAGTGGTGGGAACGTAGGTCACCTATTAGTCTTGCTCTCTTTTTTGTTTTGCTTCTTTCTAAATATTTTTTTCTTTTCTTTTTTAAGGAATGGATATGTCCTCTTATTTCCTTTCTCTTGAGTGGGAAGAGACAAACAAAAACCTGGTATAGCTCAACCCATGTAATGAACTCACTAAAACTCATTTGCCTAGAGTGCTCTGTAAAGCTCGCAGACCCCTTGAGCATGTAAGTACAACTTCATATCACTTCATGCAGTTGCAATGCTTATTGTTCCTTGTCCTTTAGAAAAGTATTTAAACCAAGTCTTTCAAGCATCTGGACACAGCTCAGCAATGCCATCTGCATTCCACCTCCAGTGAAGGAAGAAAGACTGTGATCTAAGTGAGGCAAGGCAGGGATTCAGAGCTTGCCCATTCCTAGTGTCTAGAGGTCTGATGGGGAGAGCTCATTTATTTCAACCTCCACAAAGTTGTCTCTCTCTGTTTGGGTAAAGCTGAGCAGAAGGAAAGGGCTCAGTGAATAAACATCAAACAAGACCACTTCTCTTAATTGTTCAGAGAGGCTTTCAGCAAGGAGCTTGTCCAGGGACTCTTTTGCCTGGCAGCTGTGGTGCTACCATGGAGTTCAAGGAGAAACCACTCAGCTTTCTCAAGGAGGAACTACTCTAGCAGGCCCGAGAAGGATGAGGCAGGGGCAGCCCAGGAGGCAGTGCTGTGCAGGGATCCAGCTGTGCCTCCTCCGCCGCAGCTGCTTGCCTGCCCCTCGCGTCCCCGTCCCCCACCGCCTAACGCCTTTGTCCTGCTCTGGGGCCATTTCCCTAAAAGTTCAGTTCTGCAGGTGTCTGACCTCATTGTGCTGGGAACAAGGGGGAGGCTGGGGGAAGGGGGCTCTGTCTGTGTAATTAAAGCCAAAAGCCCTAAGCGATGCTGGAAAGCTGAACCTTAACTGGCATCTCACATCACTGGTGGAGGCTCTGGGCAGGACTTCGGAAAAGCTTCAGAGCAGAAAGCTTCAGAGCAGGATTCAGGAGATACTGCCAAAAATCACAGTGGACCCAGGAGGCAGCACTCCACATCCCAGTAGTCAAACTCTGTGCAGAATAAAACCCACTTCAGAGCAAATAATGCCTTCATGCTGCAGCCTGGGACATGATTTGGGAAAAAGCTGCCTCTGCTTCAAAAGTCTACAAGGCCCTGCTTCTGGAAAATGGTGCTGTGTCCACCCCACCTGTCAGCTCTGGTCTGAGGTGCAGGGCTGGGCTCTGCAATGGTCTGTGGCCCCCTCAGAGCTGCAAGGCTTGTCAGAGACTTGCTGTGCAGGGAGGACATCTTGCACCCTGACGTAACATAAGGAGCAAATGCATTGCCCTGGCTCTGGGGGTGTCCTCCAAACAAGCCTCCCATTTCAAACAGCAGCAGCTCCAGGGCACAACAAGGGGCACTGTATGTGGGCTGGGCTGGGCCCATATACAGGCTTCGGCTTTCTCACCAAGAATGCCTGTCCAAATTAACCTGATAATAGAGATTGTCTGTGTCTTGAGGAGGTGAGAGCCAGCAGACACCAGAGGGTGAAGGCTGCACCTGCACTCATGTCTCATCTAGTAGCTGCAGACCAAAATCTGTGATTCTTTCATCCCAGGCTAAGGCACTGAGCTGTGGGATGGGGAGCCAGCAACACAGCGTGGAGGTGGGCAGCAGCCCTGGCAGGGCAGGGCAGGGCACTGCCCAGATCCCACATCCACCCGGCTCCCTCCCACCTCCACCACAAGGAGTCTCGCAGATGTCAGCCCCGACAAAAGCACGCAAGTGGGAGGGACGTCAGCGCAGATTTACATCCAAAGGTCGCCATGTCCTGAGTGGTAAACGGGTGGACAAAGAAGTTAATCGAGGAGTCAAAAAGGGCAACCTGAAGAGGAGCGGCAGCTGGGAATGTGGAAGCAGAAATCAAGGCAATTAGCAGGAAAAAAAGAGGGAGAGTTTTGCATGCCTTTCCGATTTTTCCACATGGAAAGAGCAACGCTGTATTATCTGAAACTGAATTATTTTTACTGTCAGCTGAGAGAGAGCAATCAGTAGGCTTGAACTGATGCCTCTGCCAGCAGTCACAGTCTTTCTTCCCACACAAACCAGCGACTCCTCTGCAGTCAAAACAGCTGCCTGAAATTCCAGAGCTGGCAAGGGGAGACCAGTGCCATCCCTGCTCACACCTGCACTGACAGGCTCTGCTATCACATACCTGCTGTGACAACGTGTGGAAGCATCCATCAGAAAATTGATACTGATTCCAGACTGGGTGCTCCACAAACATGGAGCCTAAAGATGGTCGGAGCTGCCCAGAGCCTGCAGTGCAACTCTCACAAGCAGAAACAGGTCACTGCAGCCTGCAGCCAGGCAGGCATTTCTGAACTATTGTTCAGGGTACAGACTAAGGTCATGTTCCCTTTTAAGCTGAGTCAATCTTTTTACTGAGTTCATTGGGAGCTTGGGCTGAAGCCAGTGGTTACTAGATGGACCAAACATCATCTTTCAGAGCTTGGACAGAGCTGTATTGGCCCGAGGGTGTTTGGGGCATAGAGAAACCAACACCATCATCCATGTGACTAAAAACAAACCAGAAAAAAGTGTTTCAAACATATTGATAAATGAGTATATTTTTTCATGCTTTTCCCTACTTCTTTAAAAAACCCCAACAACACAAGGAACTGCTTTTCCGGTTGGTCAAGGAATTCTCTTTCAACAGCACAAATTGATCAGCCACCTTTTAATACCATTAATTCATAGGAGCAGAGACACTAGCCAGCTGCTGGATGGGTACCAGATGGGTTGGATGCTCTGAGCAAGCCTAACCACCTGTCCAGGGCTTGCTCTGCTCCCTGCATTTAACATGCCCACTCTGGCTTCATGGAGGAACCTTCCCACACTGACCTATGGCCAAGCAAAAAGCTGTTTATCATCCCCAGGAAAACCAGCTCCCCTTTCCTGTAGTGTATAACTCACAGGCAACAGAAAGGATGAGGACTCATTGCTTCGCCCACAGCTTGAACAGTTTTGGGAACTGGGGTACTTCCAAGGGCCTCTGGACTTGACCTGGGAGACAGCTGGGCACCTCTCCCTTTTAGCCTAGAGCTGGGCAATTAGCCTTGCTCAGCAAGCAAACCTGTGAGGAGCTGCACTTCCTATGCTGTATTGCCACGCATAGGATCTAGCAAAAATACATCATTTACTTAAGTGAGGGAAATGCAGAATGCAAAATGCATTTTGCTAAAAGCCTGGGAGCTCTTGACTGGCTCAGTCCAAGCATTTTTTGCATAGGGCCTAGTTGAAATAAAGAGACAAAAGACTGTGACAAAAAAAAAAAACAAAAACAAACAACAAAAAACCAGTGGCTACTGGTCAGATACAAGTCATTTAACTCAATATAAAGGTAATTGGGTATCATCCTGGGGTCTCTATAACACAAAAGATCAGACTAGCTGGTCTAATAGTATCTTTCGGCCTTCAAACCTATGAACTGATGTTCCATATTTCAAACACTCTCTCTTTCAAAAACTGGGTGCAGACTAGGTCTAAAATATAAGTTGCTGCCACTACAGTTGTGCTGGGCTTGTTTGATAGTTGCGTCCTTGCCTGGCTGCCTTGGGAGCTGTTTCTTCTACACTTGTCCCCATCTGGTTGCTTCTGTTATTAAATTCCAGAGTGACAGACCCTGGAGAAATGCAGGCGGCTAATTTATTTCTTTCCAGCTGTAAATGTGCAAATACTTTTATCAGAAATTGTTTCTTAAAATGTCACAGACAATGGGGCATTTTTGCATGTGTCAAGCCAAAAGCATAAAAATGTCTCCCGGACAATATTTTGTCTGTGACACTTGGACATGTTTGTGCAACTAAACGGCATCGAAAAAAAAAAAAAAAAAAAAAAAAAAAAAAAAAAAAATCCAGCCCTTCCTCTGTGGTCATCAGAGCATCCTCAGGAAGGAGTAGGATGACCACAGGGACAAAGCTGCCAGGTTACACCTGGGGGGGAGATTTCTTTGCCCGTTCCCCAAGCCCAGAAAAAACACAGCAGGGTTTTGTTTCTCGAAGCTGCAGCTTGGCGGCCGTGCGGGCAGGTCATATTTTACAGTCGGGGCCAGGGCAGGATGAAAGACAGAGATCTAGTTTCGCGATGGCCCTGGCTTTACACCGAGCCGCCAGCCAGCCCCCTGCTCGCAGCGCCGACGGCCTCTGAGAGAGAGCGCGGGGACCTCGCTCCTCGCTCCGTTTGGGGCTTTTTCCTCCCTCCCCCGCCCCTTTTCCCTGGGAGAACCTCACTTGTGCGCGGCGGCTTCTCCGTGCGGCTCCCCCCGCCGCGCTGCCCGGCATCCTCACCTCGCCACAAACCCGCCACACACACGCACGCACGCACTGCGGGCAGGCACAAAGGCTTTCAAAGCCGCCCTTTATATCCCCCACAGCTGCCCGCGCAGCCCCTGCTCCAGCGCTCGCCCAGCAAGGATGCGTATTCTTCGGCTCCCAAAGGCCCCCATTGCTGTCAATTAGTTACGGGACGCCACCGGGATTCAAGGCTGACAGCTCCGGCAAAGCAGGAGAAATGGACTCAGTGGGGAGCGAGGGGGCCTGCCCTCTTTCTTTCCCCCCCGCGTCTTTCTCCCCACAAGAAATACCTTTCTCAGCGAGGCTTTTTGAGCCGCCCCCCCAATCCCACCGCCCGCGCCTGCATGCAGGGACATGCACGTAGAGGGATGCATGGCGCCGAGAGATGCCAAACGTGCTGTGAAAGGGGCGCCGGGGACAGCCGACCTGCCCACATAGGGGGTCATCAGTATCTCTGTGTGTTTCTTTCTCCCCCGCCTCCATCCTGGTCTCCAGTTACAAATCCCCCGTCTCTCAGCTCCCCGAGATGAACGTAACATCTTATTTCTCCTCGACTTTCCCACCCAGGCTGGCTTTCTAGAAGGGGAGGGATGGGACAAGGTTAAAACACGACTCTGCAACAAGTGTGGGTTTCACTTAGCAGCGTTTTATCTGTCGCTGCTGGGGATTCTCAGCTCATCTCCCTGTGTGTAACCTGGAGAGTAACCCAGCGAGCTCACAGAGAATGGGGGAGTAAAGCCAGGAGGGGGATGCTGACCTGGTGATTTCACGGCAAACATCGATGCTATGAGATTTAGGAAAGAAACAAAGGTTGTAATGGTTTGGGAGTGAGGGACCTCTTTAGCCAGACCGTGGAAATAAGATATATTTCAAGAGAAGACATTCCCACGCTTTCAGCCTTGATATTTGGTATGGAAGAAAATCCAACCCAGGCATTGGCCTTGGTGATTTGAAATGAGATGTGTTTCATGTGAACTCCAGCTTTGGCTCCTATCATAAATTCCGGTTAGGAATGGGGACCACTCACTCCTAACTCAATCTTTATGTTTGTATCTTTCCTTGACATTTGGATAATATGGAGAGTCTTACGCCAGCTGTGGATTTGGCCCAGCCAAATTAGTCTCTCTGGATCAAAGAGGGAAAACAAAACAATATTTAGATAATTTTTTCCTTGTCTCTGCTACAGGCTTTTTGTGTGTCCTTTGTCAAGTCACTTCATCATGCGCCCACCCGAGCCACGAGCAGCTTCCCTTACTGTCCCAGCACATCTCCTGCCTGGAGGCACAACTGAGTCAGGGTGACTGCATTTCACACGCCTTCTTGGGCTCAGACGATCCTTTCATCTGAAACACTTGAAGATAAGAGCAGCTCAGATTCAATTTCTTGGACCAAAATCCTTCCCTGAAGTTTGGATCCCGACTGGTCCCAACCCAGAAAAAATGCAGTCTTTTGGTTTGGCTGCATCTGAAGGCTCCAGCTCAAGCCCACACGGCAGAGTCTTGCACAAACAGCTCATCTCGAGAGACTTCTGCTTCCTGGAGAGATGAAATCTTTCAGAAACAGCATAAGAAGAGATCTCAAATCCCTAGGAAAAAATCCTCCGCTCCCACCCACATCTTGGCATTGACATGGAACCATGGACCCTTGCCTAATTCAAAATCAGATTTAGACAACAAGCTCTGGGCTATTATAGTGAGAATGAGAAACCTTCACTCTCAGTGGGAAAACCCATGGACATCCTTGAAGGCCAGCAGAAGATGTTGGGAGATGTGCGTGGCTTAAATTGGGTGTGCACTATTATCTTCGTGCTGGGGGGGGGCTGGAGAGGGAACAAGGCAGCAAAATAACTTGGTGTTACAAAAGGCAGATGTGGTAAGCAGTTCACAGGAGAGGCTGACAGCCTTCCCAGGCCACTGGAGGAATAAGCTGTCCAAGGAACGGCTTCTAAATGAAACAGCCTCCGTGCAGTTTCTGCATCAGGACAGAGGATAGGTTTATTTTGGATGTGCTAGTAAAACTGCTGTCTGCGAGCCATAAGGTCATACAGCTAAGGTCTGGCTGCTGTCTGGTGAGGAGGCATTCCTCTGGACCTCCTCTGTCAGCATGCAAATGCAGGCCTTGTAAAAAGAATAATATATTTCCCATTTCCCTACAGAGCAGTACTGCAACGAGTGAACTCATTACAATGAGTTCAAACCTACCTGTGCTGCAGCTGAAAGGGTTGTTGACATAGACACTACTCAGTAACAAAATGCTCTGTATCCTGAGCAGGGGATTGGTGATGGCCAAGGATTTGTCAGATGACGGCACATGGGAAATGCACTGACCATGTCTTATATGGTTTCCTTGTGCACAGCAAGGCAGAAGGAACCTGTAATCATGATGGCACCAGCTGGCTGCCTCATTGATAAACCATCAAAACATGAGAGCTTCTGAATAAACAGAGTGCGCCTGAAAAGAAGAATTCTCTTTTCCATCTTTTGACAAGATTCTGGTCCATGTTACTGCTGATGGTATGTTACGTATTTTACAGCCAGCCTGAGAAGGCACTGGCTTCCACAGCCATTAATCCAAAACTTGTGACTTTTGCTTTGTTCATACAACCATGTACAATGATCACATATTGCTCCTTTAAAACAAACCTTGCTAGAAAGGAAAAGTTCAAGGGATTTGTGTTTGGCAGATGAGTGTTGAGCCATATTGACTTCTGGGCCATGGACCTCAACATGCCAAGCAAAAAGCAGTAAGAATGAGAAAGGCTGAACTGGAAACCAAGGGATGTCTCATAAATAATGGAAATGCATTAGCAGCACCGAGGTGGGAGGTGGGCGGGAGATGATGACGAAGGGGGGATGGTGAAGAGTGGCCAAGGAGGAGAGTGGATCTCACACAGCGCTTCCTGGGAGGCCACTTGGGTCATGCACGTTCTCATCAGGCTGACAAAGAATGTCAGGGCGTGAAAAAGTTAAAGTAGTCATTTTAACTAACACCTCTTTGCTGGTGAGACAAGAAGCTACCTCCCTCTCCATGCCTGCTTTGCCATGCACCCTATAGAGCACGTGGTACCTGAGCTGCCAAAAACAGCCTCTGGTGAGAGGTGCTTGTCACCATGTCTAAGTGCATCACTGACAGAGTCAAGAGATTCAGCTCACCACCTCGGGGAGTGAGCAGGTAACAAACTGACAGGGTTTTCTGCTGCAGTCAGTGTTGGGGAAACAGTCAGGAAAAGGTGAAAGCAATCTCTGGGATGAAATCCTCCCAGAAATGCTGGCTCTCTTCCATCTTGCATGCTAATGCCGAAACATGAGTTTCTCAGGCAGGGATGAAAGGAAAACATGTCTCATATCACACGGGACCCTTGGGACTGGGACGGGGGGTAGGAGGATTTGAGGCAAGAAAGAAGATCTTTCATCTCCTTTACATTCCCATTAGCACTGAGCACCACACAGGAAGAAAAAGGTTTGATGTCGCAACACTGATGTGCTCTCCCTAGTTCTCCTGAAGGACATACAGGCCTGCAGGAAATATCCTACCAGTCAGCACCCCAGTGGGATGGAGAATTCCACTGGTCCTGCTTGGGCAGGTGAAAGGTGCTTTTACCATTTGCTTTAGTTTGCAGAATTGGAGACTGCACCAAGTCTGTAAAGAAGTTAAATCTTCCTGAAAGGTGAATTTTGATCCAGGTTTTGATGAAAAGTTTTGTGGTCTGCATTGGACTAGTCTGTTATGGTGCACTCTCCTGAGATACCCTATGGATTTACTTCCCAGTCTCATCAGATGGGCAGTAGGGGCCTGATTTGCCCTCAGTTTAAGACTTGTATTTCTGATTAAAATACACAACTGTGAGAGAGAAATCCTGTTTTTCAGAAATGCAGTTTAGTGGGAAAGGCTGCTCAGACAGCTCTGCCTGATCTAAAGCACTTGAGGGTTGCCCCACCTGGGTGAGGGTTCTGTGATGATGAGGCAGAGTTAAAAGAGCAGGGTTCAGATCCTGCCGTGCCACAGATGCTCTGGGTGACCTTTTGCAAATTACTTGGCCAAGGACAGTGTTTCATACTCCCCAGCTGTTGTAGCCAGGGCTGGTTGTACCCAACTGGCTGTGATCTCAGCGGGTTATAACCCCAGACAATTGTAAGCATGGCAGAGTAGCAGTGTCTCAGCATCTCAGACTCTGCGTGTTACAGACTGTGGCACTCCAGCCACCGAGTGGAGATGCCTGTGGACACTGGAAATGCCATTCTGCAGGAGCTCTGGGCATAATAAACACGGCAGCGATACTGGGCTGCAGAGCTTACAAACAAACAAACAAAAGCTTTTCCATTGCTGACACAAACATTTTTGGTTGCAAAACTGGGCAGGAAGATATTTTTTGCACTTTGTGAGCTCGAGGCTTCATTCAAAACCTTTCCCCCTTTTATGCTATACTGCCACAAGAAGTTAAACTCTGAAAAATAAATGTTGCAAACCAACTTTTTTTTTTTTTTTTCTCCATATACAGACTTTTGTGGCTAAACACACTTTGATCCAAGAGACGAATCTGTTCCTCCAAGGCTGCTAGTACACAATGTGCTGGCCAGTTTGCAGTCTCCCTCCCACCCTCCCACTAGTGAGGGTCAGCCTCAATTGCTCTGACCCACTCAGCATGCCATGACTTCCTCAGCAGCAGACACAGCAGAAGATTTCATTTCATTGGTCCTTTCACACCTAAGGAGCAGCCAAACTGATGCCTTGAAGGGGCTATGTGAAAACAGAGGCTAGACAAGATTAAGAGAATAAAAGTAGGTAGTTATTTAGTTATGAAGGGCCTTCAAAGGTACACCCTGGGCAGTCAAAAGCCTCCATCCAACATGGACCCTGGGTCACGGGTTCCTCGCACTTTTATAAGTTTGGTCCATTTGCATATCAGGGTTAATTCTCCAATTATAATTTCAGTTAATGATGTAATTACCCCAAGTTTGCCCCTCCTCTCAAAGGCTTTAGTTTACATATTTTGGGGCCTGGGAAAACAACGTGTCCTTGAAGTGCGAACCTAGGGAGGCTTTGTTATGTCTAACCAGCATGAGAGAACAGTAGTTAACAGGCCACACGAAACTTCAGAGTTACACACTAGGCAGTACAGGATTTGGAAAATATAAAAGTTAAAACTGCCATGGCCAAATGCATCTGTCGGGTCTCCCCCAAATCTCTGCTTCTCTGCTGGTCCGTGCATGACTGTGTCTGCATCTTGAAGGCATCAAGCATCGTGGGCTGGCAGGCAGCCCTTAATGGTGCCGGTGAGGGATGCAGGAACAGGTGTGGATGCCAAAGGATATTTAATGCCACATGGCTTAATCTGGAAAGGTTTGAAGTCTGGACAACCCACCCTATGGTGTGCAATTTAAAGAGGCACGATCTCCCTGGTTCTTCCAAGGAGTGATTTGATCTACAGGCACTTCAAGGGAGAGAGAGAGTCCTGATATCAAAGGGTTCTTTAATCTGGCAGAAAAGGGCATTTATGAGAACCAGCTGCCAACAGCTGAGGCCAGACAAATTCAGACTGAAAATCAAGGTGCACGTTTTCAACTGTGAAAGTAATTAATCTGTAGGGCACATTGCCTAGAAGGCCAGCAGTGGTTCGGTCGCCGGCAGGCCTGAAATCAGGACCAGATGTTTTCCTGGAAGAGATGATATCACCTAGCCAGGGACGGCAGGCTCAGGGAAGAAACTGTGCGGGGCCAAGCTGGAAAGTCACAGTCACTGCCACTGCCACCAGCCTTACAGCCCATGCTCCTTGCAGGAATGTGGTTATATATATATATATATATATATATATATATACACACACACACACAGGTATATGTGTAGCTTCACACGTACACAGCCCCAGTTGGCATAGACCAGCATCCCTCCAGCCAAAGGTCTGCTCTGTACACTCTATTTATTTACCCATTTCAATCTTATAGCGCTGCACAACCTCCTGGCCTGAGCTCAGGGGCCAAAATCTCCACTGGGAGATTTGACTGGGCAATAGGACTGGGGGAAGGGGAGAGCAGCTGGGCTCCCTCTCACCTGGCAGGAGGGATGCCTGCCATTGCCTGTCTTCCCCCCACAGCCCATGAAGGTTCCTTTCTTCGAGCCAGTGCTGCCTCACAGCGCCTCGAGTGTTGCCTGGAGCCTCCATTGAGAATCAGTGGATTGGGCAAAATCCCATATTCACCCTTCCTTCCCCACCCCCAGCCCTCCTTGGCCGAGCTGCAGCCCAGACGTCACAACCCACCTCCCCCCGCAAACCAACAAAAAACCCACAGACACTCATACAAAAAAAGCCCCCAAACAAACAAACAAACCAACCAAAAAAGGAAAAGAATGAAAAAAGACGAAGAACATAAAAAAGCAATTCCCAACTCTCCCTGCTGCCAGCAATGACAACAAACAGGCCCTGGGCCCTATAGTTGATGGCATCAGCAGAGGGACCCTACTTGTCTGGCTGCCTCCCTCGCTGCCAGCCCCCTTCCTGCCCAAGCCCCTGCTGTTGCTACCTCTATCCTCCTTCTCTTTCTCCTCCTCCTCCTCATCCATTTTTTTCCTGGTTAACAAGTGTGCACTGTTATAGCTGTGGTACCTCGCTCCATCATGCTTTTTGCCTTTCTTATGGCAGCAAAGGCTATTTTCTTGGGGCAGGGGGAACATGTGTGCAACTTATCCTTGCACAGGTTGGTGCCTCTCTGTGTTGGCAGTGGAACGCAAGGAATGGCTGCAGCTTGTGCTCCAGGGCTGAGCAGCACAATGTTGATGGGCTGGGGAGAGGAGGAGGGGAGGGGGTGAGTCAAAAGGGCCTCCTGCATCTATGGGGAATAATATGAAAGGGAAATTCTGGCGCGCATGGGATGACCCAGATGGACAAAGTGCAGTGAGGCAGCTTAGTTAATGGGCTGCATTAAAATTAAACAGAGACAGTGTTCATTTTCCAAGCAGCACAGTGACTGCAGAAGGGCTTCGTGGCCCCTGTGGGAAGGTGGTGTGAAACAAAACCAGGGAAAACCTTTCCCTCCCTCGCCGCCCCATCCTCAGCAGGTGTAAACTGGGGCAGCCCTGCTGTCCTCCCCCTGCCTGGGTTAACACAAGCCAGCTCCCAACATCCCTGCCACCAGCCTGCACTTCCATAAAAGGGATGATGATCTTGTCAATGTTGCTGTAAATCTGAATTTTTTGTACGTGGTCCCAGCTCTCAGAGAGGTGACAGCCGCTTACCAGCTGGTCACCAGCACAAGGAAGGACCCGGGCAGACTGCAAGACCAAGTCAAGCTTTAAAGAGGAGGTTGATAATAAAATGCATCCCTCCCCACTCCCACCCCTGTCAGGAGGAGGATTTATACTCCTCCTTACAAAGGACTAAAGTAGTCATTTAGGCTCTGCTTCAGCAAAGCACCTGCTTAATTGCTCGCCTTACTTCACTGCAACTGGAGCAACCGGAGCACATGGTTAAGAACACGCTTAGAGGCGCTGCTGGGTAGGAATAAACTTAATTATATGCTTAAACTTAAAGAGATGTTTAAGCACCTTGCTAAATCAAGGTCTTGCACCTGAGAAAAGTGAAAGGAAAAAGGTGACAAAGCAGAACGGAAGAGCAGCTTTTGGAACAATGAACCGTTTTAGGTTCTCCATTCTACAATTAATGAAGAGGAATGAAAATCCTCGTTACTTGGTGACTTGAAGATGAAATGATCAACAACTGAGAAAGAGCCGTTTGGTGATGTATTACACAACTGAACACCTTTAACTGGCAATAAATATGTACACTTTCCTGAATCTTCTACACTGCAGGGTGTAATTGCCCAGCCCCTTGTGGTGTTTGCACTAGGAAGGTGCCAGCAGAGAAGGCAGCAGCAGTGCCCATAACCTGCCCCACAAGGTCAAGCTCCCTCCTCTGTGCCTGGCTGAGCTGTTGTGACTGTCACCAAAAGGAACTATTCAGGTTGCAGCTCTTGTCATGGGAATACTTGCTCCAAAGAGAGTCTGGAAGACACAAATATGACTTTTCTGCACTCCTGTTGAATTGCCATAATTTGGACATGATATAGGAGACATGTTAATTGCCCACGATGATGGACTCACAGAAATTGACTATGCAGGTATTTTTTAACTTTAGGAGAAGTAACTTTCTCTCAGCTCAGCTTCACAGTTCTTTATTTCAGAGGCAAATAATTCTCACAAATAAGCAGAAAGAGATCCCAAATTTGCATAGCATGCAGGTAACTGGGATGAAAGTGAAGAGCTTTCCTCAAGCTTGCCACACATTTCAGGGAGGACTGTCATGGCAGCCCTTTCTGAAGACATCCATTTCATAAACAATACATTTTTGAGAAATGTTAATTACTTTGGAAATGCAGTCCAGAAAAGATGAAAGATGAGCTATAAACATTGTCCTCCCTCAGTTCATGGACCAAGGCTTCAGACGTACCTGTCTCACAGACATCTAAGCCCCCTGAGTGATCTGCTTTAACAGGTGTGTTTATAGATCAAAGAAATGTCACACCTAAATTAAAAGTATTAGCAGCCTCAAAGAAAGCTTTTGCACATGAATTAGCAAATCTGTCTCTCCCTTTCTTAGGGTTGGATAGATCTGTGTAAGAGAGATGAACACCAAACTATACTCATGTACCTGCAGCAACATACAGGCATGATCCCAGCTGGACCAATATCACGCTGAGTCTCTGGAGCAGCAGAGCTGCAGGAAATCTTGCAAAACATGCTCAGTATTATGTGAGCCCACAAGCTGGGGATAAGTTATGGTTAGCTGAGTGGATGATTTGGTGGAAGAAATAACATGGGATATGCCAGGAGCTGGAGGGACTCAAGAGGTGGCAGGACACAATCAAAGCCAGACAGTGACAGCATGCTCATTTTGGGACAGGCTTTGGGACAAAAGGTTAACTATGCTCTTAGCCAAATCCACCTATAAAATACTGTGTAAATAATAGTAGCTGCATGCAACGTCTTATATTTGCTGCACTTCTTAGAATCATAGAATGACAGAATGGATTGAGTTGGAAGGGATTTTAAAGCTCTTTCAGTTCCACCACCCTGCCATGGGCAGGGACACCTTCCACTAGACCAGGCTGCTCCAAGCCCCATCCAACCTGGCTTTGAACACCTCCAAATGAAGGCCACAAGGATGGTGAAGGGTCTGGAGGGGAAGTCTTTGAGGAGCAGCTGAGGTCACTCGGTCTGTTCAGCCTGGAGAAGAGGAGACTGAGGGGAGACCTCACTGCAGTTACAACTTCCTCATGAGGGGTAGAGGAGGGACAGGTGCAGATCTCTTCGTTCTTGTGACCGGTGACAGGACTCAAGGAAACAAGATAAAGCTGAGTCATGGGAGGTTTAGGCTGGATAAAAGGAAAAGGTTTTTCACCCAGAGGGTGGTTGGGCACTGGAACAGGCTCCCTAGAGAAGTGGTCACAGCACCAAGCCTGACAGAGTTCAGGAAGTGTTTGGACAATGCTCTCAGGCACATGGTGTGATTCTTGGGGTGTCCTGCGCAGGGCAGGAGTTCGACTCCATGATCCTTGTGGGTCCCTTCCAATTCAGCACATTCTATGATTGTATGTGGCAAGGGTTGCCTCCAACCCTTGGCTCTCTCAGGCCCAAACTCAGATACTCTTGGGAAGTTGGAAGTTAAAGCTAGGGGAGGGAAGTTAAGAATATGGCAGTGCAAACAAACTCACTGATGAGGCTGAACACCTCTGCACAACTCCCTGGTATCGCTCCTGCTAAAAAGGCACAGCAACAAGTACCTGCAGCTGGAAGGCAGCATGCCACCTGTTGCTCTCCTTTCATTTTTGTGCCTGTGGGCTTGTTCTCTCTTTGTCCCTTCAGATCATACCGAAACAAAGTCCTCCTCCTCAGTACTTCAGGGTCCTCAAGTCTGCCCATGTCCCAGGCCCCCACTAGCCCTGCATCTGTCCTCGTGCCCCCCCACCCTCCACCCCTTGCCCGTCGCCCACATCCTGAGCATGAAAGCCAGCCGGATTAATCCGGCACAGAGCACATTGTGTGTGAGTCATGACAGGCTCACTAAGGCGTGCAGTGCTGATAAAAGGCAGCTCTGATGGGCTCTGTCAGGGATCCCGGAGAAACAGCGTGGAAAAAATCTGCTAACCCACATCCCAGCCTGGCAGCCGGGGCCTGGAGACAGCCAGGCACCGAAGGGAGCGCGGGGAAGGGGTCCTGATCCAGGCTCAGCCTGTGGGGAAGCTCCTGGTCCCAGGCATGAGCTGGTGCTTCCTGGGGTCATCCAAGAGTTTGTGGGGCCAAAGGAGGGCTGGTGCAAGCCCTCAGGTCCTGAGGCTGGACCCTGGGATAACCTCCCTCTCCCCAGCTGGCCAGGGTATTCCTAGCACTTACGAAGCTATAGAAAGGGAAGTCTGCCTGATCCTTCTGTGGATTAATTTTCCTGATCCTTCTGTGCATCTTTCTGCCTAAAACTTCCCTCTGGATAATTTTCTCAGTTCAGTTTCTCACAGCTATGGACCACAAGGTAGCTTTTTTTCCCAATCCTTTGTGCTTAGCAGTGCTGCTTGCAGAGGAGCAGCAGGAGAGACCATGGCCCAGCAGTACCCAGTGCCCTCTGGTGTGCTGCAGAACTGCCTCATAAACCACCAGGAACCTGTGGTGGGTGAAATGCTGCTACAAGCAGGTGTGTAGCTCACTGTAACACTGTCCCAAAAGGTTAACAACTGTGTTTGCTGCAAACAGGGTTCAGCCCCAAGCCCCAGGCAGTTCAACAGCTTGCCTGACCACAGAACTGGAGATAATAGGGACCACAGCATCAGGGATATTGTGGAGAAATCAGGATAATATTTATATGCACCACTGAGCTGGGAGGAGTTGCAGCCATGGGGTCTGCATGGAGGGGAAGGCAGCAGCAGCAGATTTCAAAACAATCCAGATAAATTGGAGAATTGGTCTCAAATCAGCAGGATGGAAATCACACAACAGTGAGTGCAAAATACCACAGTGAGGTGTTGGAACTCAAATGCAAAATGGGGACTAATTGGATAAAGAGCACTGCTGCAGGAAAGGCTCCCAGGATTGCAGACAAAAAATTAGTCAACACTGTCATGCTGTTTCAAAACAGGCGAGTCTCTTGATGGGACCCATTAATGAGAGATTCACAGGGCAGGCATGGGAGAAAATGACTGTGCTGCAGTTGGCCCTGAGAATGCTGGGCACAGCACTCTCCAAACTGGGTAAACAAACTGGGGAGCCCTCCGAGGGGCAGGAGCAAGCTCGACAAAAGCTTTGGAAAACATAATCTATGAGGGCAGATTGAAAGAATTGGGTTTGTTTTGTCTGGAGAAGAGAAAACTAAGAGGGAGCATTAACAGCCCTTCAATACATAAAGGCTTGTCTTAAAGCCTGCAGAGTCCCAGGGAGAAGCATGAGGAGAACTGAGGTTGGTTTGCAGCAAAGATTTAGGCCAACAGAGCAGGGAATAATAGGGAAACTTTGGAGCTGATGAGGGACACTGCAGATTCTCATTCATGGGTGCAATGTAAGTGGAGCTGGAGATACACTTGTCAGGAAGGGTTCAGGTATAGCAAATCTTGCTTCAGAAGATGAGGGCATCTACAAGACTATAACCAAGCACTCAGTGCTGCACTCCTGCCCTGTCCTGCTCCCCAGGTGAACCTGCAGCTTTAATTACAGCCCCTTTCGGACCTCCAGCAAGGCAAGGGAATCGGATTACTCCAAAGAGAAAGCTATAAAGTGATCATCCATGTCCCTTGCCTCCCCACTCGATTTGCCATGCATGTACCAAATAATAACACCCATCCCAAAAACCTTACTGTCTAAACAGATGGGACAGATGAAAATTACTGACCAGTAAGAGATACAGTACAGAGGACTGTATCAGGAAAAGCTGATAGAAAGGGACCTCTTTAACCTGGAGGAAAAAGGGAATCCTGGATATGGGGGAATCTGCCTGCAGTATTCAATTAGCTAAAGGAAGTTAAAGAGAAGACAAAGCCAGGCTGCGTTTGGAGGAGGCCAGTGAGAGAACAAGAAAGAACAGGCACAGGTTGCAACTAGAGAAATGTTCATTGAAGCTGAGGAAAAAAAGTCTTGTCTGGAAGGATATTTCATCATTGAAACAGGTTTCACAGAGAGATTGTGAAATCCCTATCCTTGGAGATTTTCAAACTGAACTGGACAGAGTCCTGGACAACACAACCTAAACAACACAACCTGTTGAAAACAGCCTTGCTGTGAGTGGGGGCCAAGGTTGGAGCCTGCCAAGGTCCTGTCTCACCTGAGGTGTTCTGTGACAGGTACACTGTACCACAGAAGCTACCTATGCACCTGAACCCTGCCACTGATGCTCCATACAGGATCCTCTCTGCCACACTGGATCCTCGTCACCCAGACATTTCTGCCCCTTTGCTCCATGAGCCTTTCTTTGGTCTTTGTGTTCTGCAAAGCTGAATCCCCACAGTTCGCATCAGGCCCCAAGCCAGTGTAAAGCCCTATGTAATAACAACATTTCTTGACCATGATTCACAACAATAGCTACCACCCAAGTTCTTGGCTCACTGGGTAGCCCAGTATCTAATGGCATTCAGTTCAACCCAATATTATCTGCATCCCCACCCCCTCCCACTCCAGTTCCAGAGCCTGGCCAGCACTGAGCCCACGCTGTTCCTATTCGAAAACATTAAGCACCCTGGCTGCTGCTTGAAATGAAGAGGGAGCACTTGGAGATGAACTTTTAGCACCGCAAGCTCTAGGGAAGGCTGAAGTCCTTGCTTGTCTGTCACTGATTTATTGACGCTTCCCTAACTGTGGAATGCCAACCATACATGGAGATCTGCAGAAAGAAAGGACTTGGACTGAAGGAAAGAGAGGTCATTGCAGGCAAATCAGACACAGGCACCAAGAAATTGTTTTGTTTTGTTTTCTGTGCTGCTGCAATGCATGTAATAAATGTGCATCTGCTGAGCTGTTTCTACTGACAGAGTTTTCCCTTGTTTCAGATTTGGCCTTAACTCTTCTTAGTAATCCTGATCTGCAGTGATCTGCCCAGCAAGAGTATGTGTGCATATGTATGAGAGAGGGAGAGGCAGTGCTCATTTTTAAAGCAGACATTTTGTTCATCCTCTGCCAACCATTTTTTGGATGGAGGTATTTTTTTCCTTCATTCTTTTGGGTCATAGTGTAAGCATGAATTTGAAAATGACCCATAGAAGTAGGATTTAATGAGCTTGTTGGCATAGTAGTACAAAAAAATGAAAAAAAAAAGGCAGAAATCACAGACACTTTCTCTAGACCTTCTTCTCTACAAATGTGTTCTTTTTTTATTGAAAGTTAATCTATAGCAAACACTAGAGAACAACATTTGTTCATTTCAGAGACTGCAATCTGTAACAGTTCTTTGTGTACCATTCTAACACATATCTTTTGTGCCTTCTTCTCTTCCCTCTCTTGAGATGAAGCAGAGCTCTGGTTCAGCAGCCGGCATCTGTCACTGATTACAGCAGCTTAAGGTTTTACCTCTGAGGAGCAGAGGGGGAGCACACTGGGGTCTCCATGTGTAACTGCACACAACTCTGCTCTGGCACTTCACTCCACACACTGTCACTCCTCCCTTCTACATTTGCTCTTCCAGACCTCCTCAAATCAGCCCTCTCCTCCATCAGCCTTCTTCACACATCATGCCCATGAGATGGATCCTGTTGATCTGTCCCATCCCAGTACCAGAGCTGAACAGCACTGACTCGATGGCACACCAGAGAAAATGCACTTTGCTTTATACTTTGGGTTAATTAGACTAATCCAGCACTTTGAATGTGGCCTGCTGTGGCATGGCCAAATGCAGCATCCATATTAGGCGCTACAGCAGACACACTGTTGTTAGATTGAGGTTTCTGAGTCACGCTATTGAAGCCACACTGGTGGCAAAGCATTTTATTAATAACTTTTGTTGCAGAACTGTATCCCAACAGTCTAAAAATGGTACTACTCATAATTGCACTTAGATCTTGAGCATGGGGTTATTTTGTAATTTGTTTATGTCAAGTGGTTTTTTGTTTTTTTTTTTTTTTTGCTATTTTAAACTTTCTTCACTGTAAGCTGAAGGTTTGCTCCTGTCCTGCTTTAATTGCTCTGTTTACTGAAGCAGGTTTTTCCCAGATGTGCAGACCTGAGGGTTAGTTCTAGTTCAGGTCTAGGACAAGTTGGCTAACACAAGCTAGATAAGGTGGAGACGGCAGGTCACAGACACAGCTGGCCAGAGCAGAGACTCTACAGAACTCAAGACATGTTGGTTTGAGTATGGCTGGTGCTGAGGAGGCTCTAAGAAAGAAACAACTTCTTGCAGTACAGCAGCAGCAGGCTGTGGGTGGCAAAGTCTGTGTAGCACCTTCCTGCACTAAACTTGGACCTAGTCTATGGAAATCTCTCACATTCCCCTGGCAACGGATTCACTTTACAAAACAAAATGAACTCAAACAGAATCATTTCCTATGAATGAAGTCGGGATGGAACATAAAACCCAGGCAGGGAAATATAGATGTGTGACATATTTGAAGCAGGAGAGAGAATGATTTCATCCAGCATCCAGCTGACTGGTAAAGAGAGTCAGCCGCCCCGAGGAGAAAGCCATTAACACACAAACACATTTTGTGCTGGCCAAGGTGAGAAAGGAAGGGCTGTAGGTACTGAGGTGACAGCTACTTTAGGATCAAAGGAGAAGGCTGAGAGGAAACTGTAAAACTAACTTCAGATCTGTGTGGGGGAGGCTGTGTGAACAGAGGGGGAAACTTAATTAAACATGGCAAACAATGACTATATTTTCTGGAAAAGGAACAGCAATGATTTCACTTCCAAGATACTACACCTGAGCAAACATTATCCAAAGCTGGCTTCAACTAGGACTTCACTGCCAGTATGGTAATGCAGATCTAACTTTGACTTTGAAGGCTAAGAAAAGTAACTGAGTGGGGAGACTTTAGTTTGCCAGTGGTGCTCAGTCTTCCTTCCCTCTCCTGTGGAGTAGCTGGAATGGATAATTGCTGGGCATGGCAGGAGATGTGGCTGCCTTATTCATGCCAATAATTTCTGACAACTTAAAAAAAGAGAAAGAAAGAAGGTGGCACCAGTGCTGAGGTGAGTGGCCCAGATCTTCTGCCAGGTGAAATTCTGTAGCTAATACAGCTCAGGGAGGAAACAGGAGCATCAACAGCAGAGAGTGACCTACAGGTCACCAGGTGTGGGCCTCATCATCGTGACAAGTGTCCTGCAAACCATCGAGCCAGGAAGCAACTAACAGTTTTCAGGGGATTTTTTGCACCCAGCTAGATGCTGAGCTAGGAAGGCAGCAAGACATGCTGTGCCCAAGCAAGCTCTACACCAGTGCAGAGAAAGGAATATAAGTACAAGAAAAGAATAGATTGACTAGAATGCCACTGTTGGCCTTGAGCATATAGAAGACATCCATAAGAGTGAAATCTAGGCTGATTTACTAAAAATTAATATAAAAGCATAGCAAAAGCCAGGGAAGTTAAAATCAAGAAGTCTTTGGGAGAAAAAAAAAAAAAAGAGATGTAGAATTATAGGCTAATTAATTCAATTTCAATTACAGGAAAAATGCTGGAATTAGTAATGAGAAAAAGCTATTTGTAAGAAACTGGAATGTAATGGAATGAGTAACAACCAATATTAGCTTCACAGTCTGGTCTTGACAAACCCATCTAATTTCCTTTTAAAACAAGCAGACAGACCTCACAGGCCAGTAAGGAGAAGCAGATGTCAGTATCTTGACTCGAGTGGGTCCTTTGACACTGTCTTGCATGAAATTCTCATAAACCAGGGAGGAATGTGTGGTCTATCTACTGCAGAACAGACACAGCACTGGTACTCAGGAGGCTGTGAGCAGGACTTCACTCTCCACAGACAGGAACCTATTGAACAGAGATGTACAGGTCTCTCTCTGTCTCCAGCTCCAGTCTGTTGGTGACTTGGACTGTGGACTAGAAGAAAGATGATTAAATTTGCAGAATGCCCAAAGCTGGAAGGATCTGCAGCAACATCAAAGACAGGATCAGAATTTTTTTTAAAAAAGCAAACAACAGCCTGACAAATTCAAGAAACCGTCAGGAAAAAAAAAATGAAAGGACGTAGTAGGAATCCATATGAGGGTCCAAACTGAGGAATAACTGACTGTACAAATATGGACATGGAACTACTGGAGCTGAGGTTTAATGCAGATTAAAACCCGAAGTGTTTGTCATCAGTGCCATACTCTTGGAAAAAGAAAAGAAAAAAAGAAAAAAAAAAGTGGGCTAATTAAATACAATCCAGACAAAAACAAGAAGAATCATCAGAGTCTAGAGAATATGATCTGGGAGGAAAATCTGAAAGTCTTGGTAAAGTTTAGCCTTAAGAAAAGAAGAACTATAATAAGCACAGCAAATCTTTAAGTTAAAGAAAGATTGCAAGAAGGGGAGAAAGACACCAGTCGCTTCTACCTGTCCAAAACAGAGAGGTTCAGAAATAATAACAGGCTTAAACTGCAGCAAGAAAGATTCAAACTTGATGTCACAAAAATGTTAGGGCAAATTGATGGAGGCAATGCATAAAGTGTCCGGGCATGAAGCCTCCCTAAGGGGAGAGCCTCGAGAATGTTGGGTAGCTGTCAGCAATGACAGCAGTGTCCTACCTCGGGGGTTTGGAGAGAGAGCAGAGATTTGGGTTTAGTCTGCATCTCTCCCGGAGGAGCTTAACTGAGGGGGAGGGTTGGGAAGGGTCCACTGTGCATGGAAGGCCTTGTTAGGAGTATTCACTAGGACAGGAAGGGAGGAATACTAGGATGTTTCTCCTTCCTCCTTCCTCAGTCTGCCCCCCAAAACTTCCTTTTCCCTGCAGAGGGCCTGTTTCCACTTACTCCCCTTGCAGTCTCTCAACTGCAGCAGGTGTCACTGAGGTTTCTGCACTTCTCCAGCTGCTGCTGATTGCCTGAGGATCAAGAGGTGCCCATCCAGACCAACCTTGTCCTGGGAAGGTGAAGGATGCAGAGCTAGATGGGAGAGGACTGAACCCCTGAAGGTAGGGCTTGCTGCTCCCAGTGCCACTGGAGAGATGGGGTGAGGAAGCAGCTATGGCTGCTGTAGAAGGAAGCTCCCTGCAGCCAGCATTGCCCTTGGTGACAGGAATGGAGGGATAGGCCTGCAGGAGGTGACACACCAGTGCTTCACCTTCATGGTCCGTGTCACCACTGGTGCCTGTCTCCTCTGGACTAAGGAAAGAGAATGATGGCAGGTCTGGCACCCGAGCACTGCCCGTGCTGCCTGTGCCTTAGGGCATCTTACACATCCCAGCGTGAGGGGCTTTCCCACAACAGCCAGGACAGCAGACATCAATGCCAACCTGCACCTCTAGCGTGATCTCAGCAAGGTTCCTACCCTGCCTACAGGGCAGCAGTGTCAACAGAGGATGACACTTTGGGACCTTTGAATTGTGTTTCGGTTATTTGGGATCAGAATACAATTGTTCCCCACTGACATGATGGTATAGACTCAGCATTTCAGCTGGTTAGTGCCCCCTGAATCACTTGGAACTCAATGTATTTGCTATACACTAGGACCTACAGCACACTCTTAAAAACCCCAACTCCAACAGTGAATGAAAAGCTAGTCCCTTAAATATTCAGCTTTAATAATGACTCTGATGATCAACAGAAAACTTGGAATAAGATTTTCAGCTCGTGTAAACTGGCTGATTTAGATTTTATTAAAAGTAAGAGTGCCAGCACATCAACAAAGCAACCTGGCCCTATGAGCTCACAAAATCCAATCTAAATTATTTACTTTCAAAGAAAGGTTTGTTTTAAGTGTTTTCCTGGCCTTCTGAGTGTTCACAGATTATTTGTTCAATGGCAGTTCAATGTGCATTGCTAATTATTGCTAATAGTAATTTTGCATTGCGCTAGCAATTCATCAGAAATGCACTTGTTAGTACATTAGTCTTCTCTTTCCTTGTGTGTTTTTACTGGCAAAACCCATCTCGGAGTATTTATTTTCATTCAGCTGAACATTGGTGATATACACAGAAGGACCAGGAGCTGCCGTAAGAGCTGCTATGTGCAGCACACTATATTCCTATGGGTCAAGTCCTCTCCTAACATCAATCAGCATTAAAAATAGAGGGAGGCACAACATTCACACAGATGTAGGAGCCTCGTCAAATAATCTTTGTCCCACACTCCTGCCTTCCAGGCCATGTCCAGAGCACATGGCATAGCCCCTCCTGCTTCACCCTTGGCACCAGCACTGTACACTTTGCTACTACGTGGTTTGTGAGCCTCGACTCCTGTCGAGTCCCCATCCCCTTGGCGAGGATGCCCTCCCTGTGTGCCAGGACAAACAAGCACCTTCAGCCAAACCCCAGTGCAGCCAGGGAGAAGTGACAAATGCTTTCGTGGTGGCAGCAGCAGCCCCATTGTCAGAAATCAGAAGAATCATTTCCTGGTTACAGTAGCCTTCAGATACATTGATCCAACTTCAACCCCCAAATAAAACAATGGGAGTGATATATTGGCTATGCTGTTTCGGTGACTGAGCACTCGAGAGCAGGAATGCAGCTCCCAGAGGCGCGACACAAGGACTTGAAGAGGTTGGCTGTATTTTCTTCCACTTAAAACTGGGAGAGGTGAATAACTGGTGAAAGTGGGGAGGAGATTGATGGCTTTGGAAACTGCAAGGCCCTCTCGCTATGTGGGACAGCTTTGGTACAGAGAGTCAGCTTCAAGCCTGACCTTGCCCTCCCTGACCTGTCAGTAACCTCAACCCTGACCTTGGAAGGACCACCCTTCTCCTGGGGGAAGAACAGTTTGGGGAATAGCAGGAAAATGTGAGTGGTGAACAGGTTAAGATTATTTTACTTTCCAGGAGAAGACAGGCTGTGAGGCATACAGAAGCTTGGCGTCCTTCTCATGCTTTGGTATTCAAGGCAGAGGAACCTTGTGGTGCTCACACAGCATTAGCTCCAAACGTGGTCTATCTCATTACACTTCTGCATGGAGTGTCTTCCTGTCTGCTCTGCTGAATCCCCATCTTCACTGCATTTTGGATGCCATCACAGCAGTCAGACCACATCCCTGATGGAATTGTTGAGTCTCTCCTTCTTCAAAAGTCATCAAGATTCAAACCAGACTCTTTCCAGACCCAAATATTTCAGCAGCATGAGCCCCAAACCCATCTTGTAGCTCTCTGCTTCCCCCTGCAAGATTACTCCCTTCCCCTGGAGCTGCCTCCCTGCTGCTTTCCCTTTCTCATAACCAGCCATCCTTCACTGTCCTGTGTCTATAAAACACTCAGTACACACGGCAGCCGAGGGGGAGGGACTGAGGGGCTGGTGGAAGCCACTCAGATTTCACATTTATTTAACAGCCGTGGCTGTGCTTGTTTGATTTATCTTCACACATACGTTTGACAGATATGGTCTCATAAAAACTCCACAGAGTAAAAACAGCAGAAAGGCCTGCAGCCATACTGCGTCAGCATTCCGTCTGGCTCCAGCTCTGGAGCTAAGCACAGATCAAGCTCACTGAAGCAGGCAGCACCCCTCACTTGGGAAACTTTTGAGTCTGCAAAGCCTGAAATGCAGAGTGCTCAAGTGTAGCTGGTCCTGAGTTTCCCAGGTGTCTGGGCAAAAAATGAAAAAGGTTGTGGTTTTCTCTTATCTTGAAAAATCTTGCTACATTTCACATAAATTCCTTTGTTCAAATAAACTTACATTTAGGTGGTTAATCTCATCCTTTCCCCAAATCCTGTGGGATATAGCAGCGTTCAGAATATCTCGAAAAAGTTATGGTTTTTAATGCACTTCCAAAAACACCTCTCCCCAATTGCAGCAGTTAAGGAGTAAGCTTGCTTCAGCCTTACCTTGCAAGGGCCTTATAAACTTGCTCTATTTGTCTTACTCCAAACCTTCCCTTTAAAAAATGAGGTCTTATTTAATCAGTCAGGTTCATACTGTTGTGGTTCTGATAAATACATTTTCAATGGAGCAGAATTGTAAAATTTGTGCACAAAGCAGCCACTATATAGTTTGGGATATAGGCTCCACAAAAGCACAGCCCACTTCAACATATGCATATTTCACAGTGGTTTTTTTTAAGGGGAGGACACCTGAAACTCTCATTCCCAGCATCAAGAGAAGCAAAGTGAAATAGCCGTAAATAAAGTCCCTGGTGTGCTAACGTTGCTCAAAGGTAGGACTCCAGCTGCATTCAGGTGGCGTTTTATTACGCGTATAAATAACAGCCCCGCCACGTCTGGGAGCTGGCAGCACGGTCTGGAAGAAGGAGCTCAGAGCTGAGAGTGAAAGGCCCTGTGTTCCAACCTGCTGCCGTGGTGGCCACTCTGTTTCTTTATACGTTACTCACACGTATGAAATAACGCTCTTAATGCTTGTCACGCAGAGATAAGACAGATCTTGCTCTGTTAACAAAAGCAAATGTGAAGGCCCATGTAATGGGCCCACAGTTATCTTGGTGGGTTAAAACCACTGGATGAGTGGGAGAAATTGTGACTGCTTCTCTGTGGGCAGATATTTGTGGTTCCCTCTCATTAGGGATGATTTTTCTCAGCTACAGAAATGTCACCTTTTCTGGTTTAGGTAGATAACTAAGCAGTATGCAACAAAGGTTTGGAAGCCTCATGTTTTCCTGAGTTTGGATAACCTGTTTTGGTTTATGGCTATCTCCTCTATCGCTGATCTCCTAGCTCTGATCCTCTTGGTGCCATATTCACCCAGTTTTCATGGTCACACTGAGCAGTGTCACCCCCTCACCATCCATACATGCAGCTCAGTGCCTGGTAGAGAGTTATTTTCCACAGGTGAGTGGTTCCCTCTCTCCTTTGGAACAGTTTTTCCCAGCTATGGAAATGCCATCTTTTCTGTTTCAAGCAAAAAACTAAAGAATTGCAGACACACTGCCTTCAGGACACACTCACCACCTCTCCTGTTTTCCAACAGCCCTAGTCAAGGACCAGATACTGCTCATCATGGCCTGGCTTTTTCTCTCCCTCTTACTCTGTTGCTGGCAGATGAAAAGCATAATTCACCTTCATTAGTAACTTCAGGGGACCCAGCCCCAGGGCCAACTCCAGGCTTCTTTCTGCAGTCTGAGCCATTTGAAGAGAGATCACTTGTGGACAATGTATTAATTATGGAGCCTGTTGTTGTACACATTGTTACACAGAAGTGCCACACACCTTGGGCAGGGTCTGGGCTTGGACACTCAAACCTTATCACAGAACCATGGAATTGTTAAGGTTAGAAAACACCGCTAAGATCATGGAGTCCAACCATTAATCCAGCACCACCATGTTCACCATTAAACCATGTCCCCAGCTGCCACATCCACAGGGTTTTAGAACACTTCCAGGGATGGTGACTCTTCCCCTTCCCTGGGCAGCCCATTCCAGGGCTAGACAACCCTTTCAGTGAAGAAATTTTTCATCGTATCCAATCTAAACATCTCCTGGTGATTTCCTCTTGTCCTGTTACTTGTTACCTGGGAGAAGAGACTGACTCCCACCTGGCTACAGCCTCCTTTCTGGTAGTTGTAGAGTGTGATAAGGTCCCTCCTGAACCTCCTCTTGTCCAGACTAAACACCCCCAGCTCCCTCAGCTGCTCCTCATAAGAATTGTGCTCCAGGCCCCAGTGACAAACAGAGAGCAAAGACCCATGGTCTGACATGAATCCTTTCAGAAATAGGCCAGCCTTGGCCAGAGGCAGGGCAGGACAAGCTCCCTCAGAAGGCTGCAGGCAACATGGGAAGGCAGGTCCCTGGAGCGCACAAAATGAAAATAACCACGTATGAGACCCAGCCATCTCAAGAAGGGGGACCATATCTCCTGCATATAAATGCAGAAAAGCAGCGCACCCTCACACTGGTGGCATGGCCACCAATATGCAGCATTTCTATCCCTTCTTTTTTATTGTATGTAGCTACAGAGCCACAAGGAAGGTACTGACAAGCAGTCAAGGAATTCAGCTGCTGGTTCGCCGTGCAGGCTTGGGAGCTGGAGGGCGAAAGTGATGCATGGAAATTAAGTTAATTTTAAACCGCAGGCAAGAGAAGAGACTTGCGAGCAGTTACTTAAGAGAAGCTGCTGACTGTTTAAATACCATTAAGAAGATTAATGTCAGCCCACAGAACCACTGAAAAATTAGGGCTGAAAGGGACCTTGAAAGGTCAGACCAGTCCATTCCACTAACCCAAGCAGGATCACCTAAACCTTGGACATCCCTGACAGATGTTGCTTAACTTGATCTTAAAGCTCTCCACTCCCTGGGCAGTCTATTCTTTATTAGCCCTGTCATTAGAAAGTTTTTCCCTAACATCTAAATTGAGCCTTTCCTGCTGTGACTTAAGCCTTCTTTTTTATTTTTTTTTCTCCTCTCCTCCATCACAGACAAGGAGCAATGATTATGCCTTTTAATGTGCTTAAAGACTTCAGTTCTCTCCTCCTTTGGGTTAGAGAATTTCAGTTCTTTCAGGCTTCCCTGGTAGGTAATGGTTTCTCCATTTCCGCTTGTTCTCCCTGTTCTCTGCTGGGCTGGATCCAATTACGCCACATCTCGCCTTAACTTATTTTCCATCACCTCAACACCATGACATAGCTGACTTGCATTCAGCTTTTGATCCTTTTTCTGAAGAATTGCTACTTAACCCATCACTCCCTCCTCTGTACTCTGGGAGTTCATTTGTTGCTCAAGTGTACGACCTTCCACTTCTCCGTATTCAACTGCCTCTTGTTTCTTCCAGACCATTTCCCCAATTTGCCCACATAGTTTTTAAATTTAATCCTGCCCGACACTGCATCTTTGGTTTTATTTCATGTGTAAAATGAAAGTCCTTGTGTTTATCCTTTATAACAAAGCAAACCAAAACAATTAAGCCAAACTGAATCAGATGTAGAGTGAAACCCCACTCAAAGCCAGCTTTAACCTGGACAAGAAGGTGCTGACAGCAGTGTCCTGGGTGAGGTTATTCAAGTAGGTTTGTTCCAAGTGACCTCAGCCACTCCTCATAAGGCTTCCCCTCCAGACCCTTCACCATCCTCATGGCCCTCCTTTGGAAGTGTTCAAGGACAGACTGGATGGGGCTTGGAGCAACCTGATCTAGGGGAAGATGTCCCTGCCCATGGCAGAGGGTTGGAATGAGACGTTCTTTAAGGTCATTTCCAACCCAAGCCATTGTGTCATTCTACCAGAGCATGTTTTCCCAGCTGGTTTCAAGCAGCAAACACCAAATTACTCTTGACAGCCACACGATGTTACTGCAGTCAGGCCTCTCCCCTCCACCTAAAACCTCCTTTCTGTGTTGCTGTGCCTCTGTCCCAGCTGCCTTTGACCCACGCGCCCTCACCTTCCTCCTCACCCTCGCCTCCCACTGCCGTCAGCCAGGCCGTGTCTGCCGCTGGGATCTTCCCCAGCTTGGGGCAGTGCCACGGGACGGACAAAATTAAATAAAAATAAACGAGGACGGTAAAATCTCTGTTATTTTTGAGGTAAATCTCTGTTATTTTTGAGATGGCCCCCGTTCTGCCACCCCGGCTCTGGGCGGCGCGGCCCGCGGCTGCCCCCCGGCGGACAGGAGGTGTCCCGGCTCAGCCGGGATGAAGAAGGACCAGATGTCACTCGGGCACAGGGGACAGAGGTTCTACTGCCACTGTCCCGTGGCCACTGCAACCAGTGTGGTTGAGAGGAATGATGGGAACAGGGGTTATCCCATCAGCATGCTAGACCAGGGATAGACAGGGAAGGTCAGGCTGCCCCTTAGCACAAACTCCAACCCCTCCCTGACTTTGCCTGCCTGTTCTCCAAGTGAGGGCATTTCATCACCCCTGTCGTGGTCACAGGGTAGGGAAAGGGAAAGGCAGTGAAACAAGCCCATATGACCCCACAGCAGATGGGCAAGAGACGGAACCAAGAACCACCTTTGCTCCATAGGGGAACTGAAGCCTACCTCAGTGCCATACAGACACCTTCTCTCCCAGCTGCTGCACCCTGCCCCTGAGCAGCATTTTGGCCTTACGCGTTACTCAAAGCAGGCTGATCTCAGCTCATTGCTGGCTCTCTCTAAACCACCTCACTCAGCAAGCATCCCAGAGCGCCTCATGCCCCTGGCCCCAGACTGTGCTCATGCTGCCAGTAGGCGTACCTGTGGCTTGGCTGCCATTCCCTGCAGCCTGCAAGGAACCCACCTGCCTGATAAGGATGTGCCTCCCAGCAGCACCAGCAATTGGCACATACAGGAGAGGACCTGGGCAGGCAGGCTGCACCCCTCCTAACTGACTGAAGGAAGAGGAACACTTAAACTTGCTCCAAAAGGAAGCACAAGCTCCCGCTTCCCCACAGTCATTTACTTGCAGAGCTTGCCCAAACCTGCAAGTAGGCACCAGCTTGCAGACAAGGCAGCTGGGAGGAAGCAGAGTCAGGCCAGTGCAAGTCAGCTGGAGATATTGACCCTCCTGGCAGTTTGGATGCAGACCTTGGGCTCAGCTTAAACATGTCTTTCTTCTCTTCTCCTCTACCTAGAACTGGCCCTTCCCAGCCATTATTTTCTTCAGCATGACTCATTCCAGCTACAAGTCCATTGTATCCTTCAACACTGTCTGTCCAGGCCTTGAAAAACTCACCAAGGCAAACTCCATCAGGCCCCACATCCCTTCCATACAGGCAATTCCTGGGGATAAATAAATATACTATCAATTATCTCTTTTTGTTTTAAACACACAAAAAAATCGATGAAATGTTGCAATAGTCCAGTTTAGCCCAGGGCTTAAGGCCAAGACAATGAGCAAGAATCTCTCAAGAACAACCCTGTGCCCCTCAGGTGATGGCAGCATTGAGATCTAATAGGTACTTCTGGGAGATGCATAGAAAGGTCTGGTGCCAAAGCATGATATTGCACAGACAAAAACCAAAACAAGCTTCCTAAGTCAAATCTGCTTCCTAATGCAAGCAGACAGAGTAGCCATCACTACTGTGTTACATGTATCAAAGCTGTCAGCTTTAACGCTGTGAGTTTAGCAGGAAGGAGTGTTTGCAAAATGCATGGTGATGTGATCACGTAACTGAGAGCTCCGCTTTCCAAGCCTCTCAGAAATGGGGGTTTTGGTTAGAAGCGTCCCTCTGCTCAGTACATTAGATGAAGTCTGCTCAGCAATGAATGCAAACAGTGCCACAGAACAATGACAACTGCAGGTGCAAAGAAAGAAATGCCAGAGGCATGATAGTGCTTCAACATTTATTTTTCCCAAGACACATAAAAAGAATTAAAACAGTCCTAAAACCCACAAAGCTTTAGAATACTTCACAATACAGAAATACTAACTGTGCTTCCTGCTTAGACTCACCAGCAGGGAGGTCTTTTATTCAGGCCTTTATGTCAGTAGGTGCATAAAGCTGTTTCATTTATTCCAGGTACATAACAAGTGACAGGAGAAATGTATGGTAGAATCGTTCCAGTTTGGTTCAAGCCCAGGAAATTCTCCTGAGAGGGATGCTGTGCCACTGACTGGAAGCCACATTCAACAGATACTGCTCACACTGTGTACAGATGTCTGCAGTCAGCCAGTCTGCCATGGTCCCTGTGTAACAGCACAGGGGCTGTGCTAGGCAACGGGGCTCCAAAATAACGGGTACGCTGGAGGGGGAGAGGGAAAAACAAAAGCAGGAAAGCTGACCCAGGGTTCTGTTAGAGGGCATGGTGCTCTTTCACCCTTCTACCAGGCTGCTAAGTGATTTAGCCAAATGCATAGGTTCAAAAGAGCCATCAGCACCACTTAGGAAGGCTAAAAAGCACCAGAACAGCTTCACTTACTGACACTTTCTCTCTATTGACAGTGTGTCAGCCAAAGGACTAATGGATATCTGTGTCTGATCCAAGGTTATGGCTGCATCCTCATGCAGTAGGATTTTTTTTGGCCATCCTGCAGTATGACAGTAATGCAGTCTCTCAGACCTCTTCTGCAGCACTTGCATTATAACACAGACCAAACCACTGCCTGCCCCATGCAGTTAACTTCAGTAATGAACACTACTCCTGATTTTTGGCGACTGAAGTACAAGCCTTAGAACCAGAAACTGCTGAGTCTTTATTCTGGCTATATTAAAGAATGGTTTCAGAGGAAGAGAAAGAAGGTACCAGTTCCCCCAGTAGAAAATTTAACTGCTTTGGGAAGAAGAGAACATGAAGAAATAATGTATGTTTTCAGTCCTGGATATTGCACTTATATGCACATTGTCTGTCTTTTTCACCCAGAAGTGTCAAAAGCTCTTTTTGGAATAATTTGTTTTCTGGGGACAAAAAGTAAAGAGTCTGTATGTGTGTGGAGGGACCAAGAAACCATTTGTGGCATCACTCTTCAGTCAGTTATATCTGAGCCACAATTAGGATATTTCATGTCTAGTTAGAAAGGGGCTGCCCCTGGGTTGTAGTGACAGACCTCCAGCTGTGGGGGATAGAATGCAATGGGGTCTGGAAATTCTCATACCATGAAGCTATTGCAAGGAGCCTTCTATGTCTGCGTTAATACAGACACTTCTAAATCCATGTCACAAGCCTGTGAGTTACAAAGGCAAATGCATTTCAGAGCGCCTACACTTCCTCCCTTTTGGTCATCTAAAATCCATAATACTTCCAGAAAACTGTAGGCTAGTTAGACCAGTGGCTAAAACCAGTCATTCAACAGAACATTCAGCTGACCATCCCAATACTACATTCTGCTGTCTGCATGTTTGTAGCTTTGCATAAGTAACTGGTGACATCTTTCAAGGTAAAAATAGAACAACCCTCTCCCATCTTACCCAAAATACTGCCAGTGCTCTATTTCATGTAGCAACTCAGAGCTCTTCTGCTCTTGAGTAGCTGGGTCCTCCTCTCTCGAGAGTCTCAAAAACTTTAGGAATTGAAGTGGGAGATATACACATGTTCTGAAGGGCATAGACATCTAGAATCACAACACAAGCCACCTGAGTTTTCAGGGAAACACATCCTCCTTTTCTTAGCAGGACAATTTGCATGCCATGCAACTGATTTATTGGTGCACTTAAAAGGTAGACATTAATTCAGTGAACTTTCTGACCCTTGTATAAATAGAGCGCAGTGTAATCCCAACCACTTTACACAGGATGAAAGAAAGAAGAACCAGAGTTGTTTTAGCTGAGTATGACAGGAGATATCTGTGTCACCCTGGCTACTTTTACACCTCATATTATTCCCTCTTTTATTTTCTTAGAAACAAGCTAGAGGGTAGATTTGAGGTATCAGTGGGATGAAGGAAATCTTCTTATGACTAGGTGAGGAGGAGGGAAAGCAGAAAATGTAAAAAACCCATATGCTGTTGCAAAGACTAGACTTGCCTTAATGCAGCAGTCACAGCAGACAACCCTGAAAGAAAAATGTCTCCAGCATTATCATTTGAGTAAAGCTCAGCAGATACCAATATTGCAGCTACAGGTGACATTCCCAAATAAGTCTGAATTCATGATTGTGGCAGAATCACTTGATGGCAAAGTGAGCAACCTGAGAACTCTCCAGTTTGCCAGCCTTCCTATTTCTGGTAGTTTAAATCATCAGAAATGTGTCAACATCCATAGCTTCAAGGCTTTATCTGCAAATGCTCATTACACTTCACCCAGCACTACCACCAGACAGTTGCTCAGTTTCCAGTGGTTGTTTACTTGCTTCTTATAATCAATTCAGTGCTTCACAACTGCTTCAAATAGATTTAAGTGAGCCTTAATGAGCCTGAAGTTCCTCTCTTGCTCTCCCATGAACAGAAAGCCTCTGACAAATAAGTGGATACAAGTAGGCTCAACTCCTTTCCCAGTCACAAGGTCTGGAGTTCTCTTTTTCAGTCCTCAACAGAAGATTTTGGTGTAGACCCTCTCCCAGAACCTGTTCAAGCCCTTGGCTGAAGTTAGGTCAAACCTTTAGAGCAAAATTCAGAGGGTGATCTCAGAGAAACTAATTTAATACTGGCACAGGAAATTTGGCTATTGCTGATTTAATACTAAGAGTTAATACTGAGATACTGCTTCAGAGATAAGATTTTCCACATCCTCCCCAGCTGTAGACACTTCAGCCTGGGTTGTGCACTAAGGCAAAGCTAAAGGGCTCAGCAACCTGCTACCCAGTAGTACAACCAATAAGTACTGAGAATTCTCAGCACTGTTCTTTCACTCTTTTCTCCCTCCTCATTTTGTTCTTTTGTTCCAGCTCACCTGCTGCAGAGGTAACAGTTGTAAGGCCACTTAAGAAACATCTGCTTATGGCAGCTGAAACAGATCTGTGGAAAGGAGAGTTATTTGTGAATGCAAATGGGAAATATCTTTGTACCAACAGGATCCACTGCCTGCCAAAGAGCAAGCATGTAAACAAACCTTCTAAAGGCTTCAGATTCATATACAATAACAGAGGTCCAATAAAGGATAGCAAAGACACAGGAATTAAAAGCTAAAAAGGCAAAAAAATTCTTACTTGTAGGCCACTGTTTTTATAATGCAGAGGTTTGGGGCAGCTGCCAGACAACAGGAGTTTAAAAAAAGGCTCTTGAGCAAACAATAGCTGTATTGTGCAAGAGTGTAACAGTAGCTAGTTAAGAGAGAGGGAAGAAGAGAGACATTCTTTGAGGTAGACTGCAGCAATCCCAAAGAGATTAAATCAGGGCAAATTTGAATTCAATCCTGAAGCAAAAAATGAGTCATAAGGAAGCTGATGAGTCGCTTGAACTTTATAAAAAAGAGCACATTCATACACAGCTGGCAGTCAGAAGTGATATTATCTTGAGAAGTAGAACTTGAGAAAGCTAAAAAAACAGCAGCGGGTAAGAAAGCCATTTTAGAATAGTCATAGAGCAGGCAAGTTAAAGCAGGGTCAGTGAGATGAGAAGAAAACAAGGATTCAGTCTCAGGAGCATCAGATAGCTTCTGGAAGTAGCACAGCTCTGCTAGTAGAACCTTTGACGCTGTCCATACTGCTAAATAAACGAGGGCAAGAAAATGACCCAAAAGCCAAGAAGCACAGACTTCCTCCCATCTGTGTTGCAAAGGGCCTGTACTCAGGACATCTGCTCTGGAGGGGTGGTTCCAACACCCCCTCTAAAGGAGACTCGGGATGAGCCAGAAGTCAAGAAACATAAACAGCCAACAGTCCTGAGCTACAGCTCCTTCCCTGTCCCTCTCATCTCCCTGGCCTTCACATCCACTGGGCAAGGTGGTTTGAGTCAGCACAACTTGGGTTGGGAGCCTGAGCCAAGAGCCTTTCTTTCACTGTTTAGGAGTACCAAATCCCAACTATTTCCTTTGGGATTTCAGAGCTGACTAATGGTCATGGCAGTCAGCTCTCCTTGCATGGAAATCAGACAAGAAGCAACAAACAAAGGCTGGGCTACTTTCTAGGCAATTTACACAGCTTAAGCTGGATTAGAAGCCATCACTGCACAAATGCTAAAAAAACTTTCCAGCCTAGGGCCAAACTCAGATCAGCTGTTATGAACAGGATAAGCTGAGGCAGAGGGCACCTCTGCAGTTCAACACTGAGGGCCATGAAACCAGCCAGCTTTTGAAAAGGCAAGGGCAGCACAAAGAGAAGGAGAAGAAACATACCTTTGCTCTTGGAAAGACACCATCACTACCTCCTTGGAAGAGGCCCTGCCCTTCCAGCACCATCATTGCATATCTGGTTCCAATCAGCTCAGCAATGGTTGGTGATGGCCACTTGGTAGGAAAGACACAGTCCTGTGGAAAGATATAAGTTAAACATCAGATCAAGTTGAAGAAAGCAGCTATTTGGAGAACTCATCTCAAAACTATGTCCCAAAGGATCAGGAGCATTTTCTCCAAAACTCTGTTTTGCTTGTGATGGGGAGTATCAGGTGACTCTTTACTAGCAGAGAAACGACTACAAGGAGGTGAGCGGCTGCTGCAGTTTTCAAGCAGATTCCTTTGAAACATTTTACCCTTTGGAACAGGCCACAGAACAGATGCCACCCTGGCCCCTCCTCGATACAAGATTCCTTTCCACAGCACAATACCCTCTTGCCTTCTCTTTCCCAAGACCTACTGGCCCCACACAAATGGAAGCTGTGGTCTCACGGTCAGCTAGGAGAGACGACTGTGCTTTTATGCCCAGCACACCTGCATCCCTCACCACACTGCTGAACAAAGAGGTGTCAGAGAGGTCAGTGAGAGACTTGCCAAGGTGTGGCAAGGAGGGATGCAGAAGGAAAGAGAGAGACAAGGGCACAGCACACCTTGTCAGGGCAGAACAGGGTGAGACCATAATTCAGAGGGTTGCACAGAAGCACACAGACCCCGGCATTTCACCCACAACCACCATTCAGAGCCTGATAATTTCAGTTCTACATACATTATACATTTAAAAGTCACTGATGCTGTGCTATCCACATTTTGTTAACTACTTACTCCCCCTTACTGCAGCTTACAAGATACTTGTGAGCATATCAGAATCTAGAGAGAATGAAGGGACATGGAGAAAGCAGGACAGTCCCACTCTCAATTACAGTCTGCCTGAGGAAGCCTTGAGGGACACTTTCAAGTAATGCCATGGTATTTTTCTCCTCTTGTTTGAGAAAACTTTATTTCATATCATTCAAAGTGGGAAGCCACCACAAGGACACTACAGCATCCAGTCTTCTCTTAAGCTGTCTCCAAGGAGAGACTAATAGAGTTTACCAACTAAAGTTGGTAAACTTCAGATGGGTATACAATATGTCCCAAGACAAAAACCACAGAGCATGCTTACTGCTTGCACGAGGATCAAGGTGCAAGACATTACCAGATGTATCAGACAAGTTGCTTACAAGTGTATCAGACATGTTGGACTTACAAATTCCTTGATTTGAAGGCCTCTCTCTAAAGATCTGGACCTTCCTCTATAAGGAGGCAGCTGCTGTTGGCCAGTGCTCAGGAAACACTTCGGTTTAATGTCTCCAGGTGTGGGTGCACTCATGGGAGGACACATGCAATTTGCAGGGAGACCTGGATGGGAAGAGAGAGTTTTAGGATGCAGAAAACCAACTGTCAGTTTCTAAGCATTCATCCTGAAAGCTGAACACTCAAGAGCACTACACTGCCTTCTGAAGGTAGCAAGGCTTACATCTCTCCCCTCCAACCCATCTGCTCAGATCACAAAAAAAGCAGAGGTTCCAGTAATTATGCTTGTCAGTAGGCACTGATGAGGCTTCATTAGCACCATTTAGTTTAATAAAATGAAGTGCTGCACTTTCTACTTGAATATTCAAAACACTCATTTAGCTTTTACTGCAAATTCCAGTCAGGCCTTTAGGGACATGCAATCATTGTTTTGAAGCTGCAGGAGCTACACAAGCTTCAGTCAACTGCTGAGAAATGATTTTCTAAGGGCACCTCCCCAGACTTTATTTAGTGTTGGAACTTCTCCTTCAAAGTATCTTCAGGTAATCAGAGAAGTGTACATTAAGCCCAGCCCAAGGCTTTGGGAGCCCATCAGGCTGCTGGCTGTGTTTTGTGACCTGGTTTAGATGTGCAGCCAGAAGTGCATTGACCTATGCTGATGCAGGATGCTCCTGATGGCCTGGTGGAGGGAAGGCAGGTGCTGGCAGGCAGCCTGGGAGTGGTTTCCTCTAGACCAGAGGACAGGATGCTCATCACCTGCATGTAAGAGACACCAAGGCCACCTTATCAGAAGTACTGCTGCCTAACAAAACCCAGCATGCCCACAACTGACCAGAAATGATCAAGGCTCAGCCAAAAGCGGAGCAGAGAGAAAAATCAATGGAGTACATTCAGGAACTTTCTATTTCCTCTTGGAATATAAAGCCAATTCCCCCTGCACTCCACAACTAGGAAGTCCCAGCCAAGTTAGTGACGTGCCAAATCCACCTATTCTCTCTCTTGCCCAAATCCAATAGTGGATACTAGTACCAGAGTTTAATCTGTTCAGGAACCAACTTTGCAACATCCTCCCTATGCAACCCACAGAAAACACTGGAACCATTTTCTTGGCTCCAGCTCACATATAGCAACACTGGAGAACAGTTCAAGAGACTGTGACTAACCCAACTCATTAACTCAACTCAAACTCAATGCTTTATCTCCACAGCATTGTTTCTAGCTTGTTTAGAAAGGCAGAAAACAAATTTGATTATATTAGTCTCCAAATCAAAGTCCTTCCAGTTTAGCAGTAATACATCAACCACAGGGTTCTCAAACACTGAACATTCCTACAAGCAGCACAGACTGGGGCAAATATAGCTAAGATTTTCTGCTTTTATTAATTCATTTCTGTTTTCCTCAGTTAGGCAACTGCATTTCAAGCAGAAATATTTACAGAAAACAGATTCCTGTTTGTATACCAGAGCATCTGTGCTAGACATGATGTGTTAGGGCTTAAGTTCTGTTCCACAGAGTTTCAGAATATGCTCAGACTGAATCCCAGAATCGAGCAGTCAAGCATGTCATGACAGAGCCAGGAGTTAAAGAACCCAAAGACTGTGTATCGTGGTTTACTGAAGAATGGTGCTCCCAAAATAACTCCACAGACAGATGAGTGAGAATTCACCCATCAAGTTGCTTCCTGAAAATAAATCATTAAGTTTTCCTTCCATGAGCTCACATACCACATGAAATCAAAATACCTCAATACATCTAGCATCAAATGCCTCACTGTGAGGTAAGAGTGGGAATATTCTGGCCCATATTGGCCAGACTCTCGTGCTATTAAAACTTGTGCAGGATCTAGTTTTAAGAGACCAGAGCAGACCTCGGTTATGTAGAATCATAGAATATCCTGAGTTGGGACCCACAAGGATCACCAAAGTTCAACTCCTGCCCCTGCACAAGATTACTCCAAGAGTCACACCACGTGCCTGAGAGCATTGTCCAAATGCCTCTTGAGCTCTGTCAGGCTTGGTGCTGTGACCACTTCGCCAGGAAGCCTGTTCCAGTACCCAACCATCCTGCAGGTGAAAAACCTTTCCCTAATAACTAACTTAAACCTCCCCTGACTCAGCTTCAGGCCATTCCCTTGGATGCTGTCATTGGTCAGAGAGAAGAGATCAGTACCTATATGCTGCAGTCATGCCACAAACAGGCGTTTGAGTATGAAATGAGCTTCTGTAGAGGAAAGGACTTCAGTAAACCCAGCAGTGCCACATTTATTCACTTTTGAGACAAGATTTCCTACACTAGGATTTGTTCCTGACCTTCCAGGCTATGTGTATGTTTGCAGCTCTAATTCCTGAAGTACACATGCCTCTCCATAGTCCTTTCACCTAAAGCCTTACCTGAGCTCCTGGTGCCAGCTGCTGTGTTGTAGTGTTGGCAATTTTAAACTCAGTACTGGCATCATGGAGATGTAAGAAACTGTCACTTGGAGAGTTCAAGGCAGTATTTGATGCCACAAGCACTTCTGCAGGGGAGAGGGAGAACAAAAAACCCCATACTCACAGACTAAATAAGATACTGAGCTGTGACAAGAAAATGACAAATTTGATACCCACACATTGGAATTTGAGATTTAGCCAGACTTTGTCCTGGTAGTTACATAATCTTTTAGTCTTAGGTGATGGTCAAAATAATGTAATTTCACTTAGTGGACAGACAAATTTGAACATCCATTTAAAAAAAGGCAAGTTGAAATATCTTTTGAGTCTTAATAAGCCACGAACAGATTTTTCAGAAATAACTATTCTTATGCCATACCACCTCTATCATGCAAAATTTGTATTCTTCCCGCTCCTTACATCACAAATGTTATTGAAAAGATAAGTGGGCTTCCATTTCCAAGGCTATCCTTTTTAGCCAATGCTGACTTCACTTGCTTGCTTGCTTGCTAGGTCACTCCATAGCAGTAGTTTAAGTATAGTACCTTTGGGCCTACTCCCCTTTTCCTGTGCTGCTGCCCGAAACTTCGGTGGTTGTTTCATTTCTGCCATGAGCTGTTTGTGCCAGCTAGGCTTCTGTGGCACACACTGTTTCAGATTCACCTTCAACATCTGCAGGCAAAGCATAGCACCATAAATGGCACTGTTTTAACAAGTGCTTGTCACCCAAGAGGGCACTGGGCCCTGCACATGAGACACGCTTCAGCATCATGCATAGTAGAATACTTTAGCGACTCTCAAATTTGAAATTGAGAACTCCAGTTCTTTCAGGACCACAAAATGTTCCAAATTAAAGAAGCAGTGGAGGAAGTAGGAAGATTGATCATCTTTCTTCTATGAAGATGTCAATTCCCATTTTCCTAGTGCCATGTTTGGCAGGAGGGTCTACCAAATTAAATTAATTCAAAAGTTAAGTACGGTTAATATAACCCCCTCCCAAATACAAACCAGTAACTAAGGTATTAGCTTTATATTCCTTCAAAATGTCCTGTTACCTCCAGAATTACCTTGTTTTGCTATCATCGGATGCAGCACCAGGTCACCTACCGGCTTTAGATGAGGCTTGCGAGCAGCTACATCAACTTCGGGGGCCCTGTGTTTTTGCTTGATGGTCACCTGAAAGAGCAGAAGTGATGCTTAAGAAATAGTTTTTTCTCTACTCCTTGTACATCCTGCCATTCAGTGGCACAGCAAATGATGCAAGTCAGGATTTGGGAACAGAGGAGGTGGGGAAGGCATTAAAAAACAAAACAAAAAACCCCAAAACAAACACAAAACCTCCACCTCAAAACAAAAAAAAACCCCGAACAAACACAAAACCCCCACAAAACAACCAACCAACCCCCCAAACCAAAACAAGGAGTTGGGAAGTGTAGAATAATGAAGTTTCCTTACATGGGTTTTTGGTAGGGGAAGATTTGCCCGTGGCAAACCAGAGGCAATCAGAAGTACTGCACAGCCCTTAGAGGCTTGCACAAGGAGCACAAAGCCCAGCAGCTCATGAACTGCTCTGAGAAGCTGCTGGAAAACCCTGTGCTCACACATTAAAGTCAGGAGTGATCCTGACAACCACCATGGTCACATCATATTCATCAGTAAAAGCTCGGCTCCAGGGAGGAGAGCAATTGAACGGGTTAACAAGTCTGTAACAAGAACTGTAGCAGCAGGCAGCTGTATGCATTAGCCTGAGTCCCAGAGACTGGCTTACAGCCCTACATAAACTAGGAACAATAGCAAGATAGAATTGCAGGGCAGATATTCATGTGAAGCATCAAGCCCTGTGCTTGCTCCATAGGGGAGAACTGACAAAAAAGTCAATTGCACATGCATGTCTTTAGCTGCCTTGTTCACTTATTCCTATTTTGAGGCTATGCCATTTACTTTCACTTCTGTGTACAACTTCAGAACACGTGGGAGTGCAGGTAGAACAACACTACAGCTTCCCACACTAGCTATGCTTCCATTCATTTGCAAATTAGACCACTGTTTGCTAGACAAGCTTTAAAATAGCTTTGCAGATGGGGAAATCCTAGTTTAAGAGCCTTCACAAAGACCTGAGCAGTAGCACCCTGCTTGCTTTCAGCATTTCTGACTACTACTCTTCAAACATGTTTGTGCTTCTCGTGGACCAAAGAAAAAAGTTACCAAAAAAAAAAAAAGGAAAGAGGAAAAAAAAAAAGAAAGAAAGAAAAAAACCCAAGACCCAGATCATTCTGCCACCTTGAGTTACAGTTCTGTACTGCACAGTGAATTGATACACAGTACATTGCAAGGAATACAAGTTAGTTATGATGTACTGTTTCCTTTCCAATACTATTAATTTACATATCCATCAAGAGATCATCTCCAAACACATGACATAGCCTTACCCGGGGGCAGAGTCAAGCCAAGCAAGACTTGTGATTTTATAGAGGTGCATGGTTTAGCTGAAGCTTTTAAACCTGCTACACTCTAGCAGCACCAACAAAGAGGAAAAAAAAGCTGATGTCTCGTGCAGTATGCAAAGTTTTCACTTTTTGTAACACTGCTCTTTATTACCAGAAGAGTTGTGTCTCATCTTCTGCCAAGACGTCTGTTTGCAAAGCACGCCAATGCCACAAGGCCTTGTGCCAATGTTTTAGATCTGCTCATCATTCCCAGCTCAAGCTGCAGCAAGCAAAGAGCATCACAAGCCTTTAGAGACACCCCAGACATTTTTGTATCTGGTCATCTTCACCAAGTGGTGAAGCTGGAAGTCCCTACCCCTCCCTGAGAGAACCTCAACATTTTTTACCCTGATTAAACTCCTGCAGTAGCTGAGTGCACTGCCCAGAGGCCTCTGCCTGAGGCTGAGCAGAGAACTGTCTCAAAAGTACTTTTGCACTTGCATACACTCCACAGCATCTGGGTAGGCAAGGCATCAAGTAAAGATGCAAGGTACAGCTCAGCTCAAGGAGCCTGGAAGGACACAAGTGTCCAACCTGGAAAGCACAAACAAGCAAGAGTCTGTTCCATGAAACTGTTGTGTGCAGGGCAGAATAATGTGCTGCAGGGAAGCAAATGGTTGATCCTGGGGGGAGAAGTGGTTTACTGTCCCACTTCATGAAACCATGGCTACTCCTGACTTAAAAAGTTACTGGAAATGAAGCACTTGGGTGGACAGACAGGGTGGTCTAACGTTGAGCTGCGGCTGAGAGGAAGCCCCAGACACTTCTGGACTTGGATGTACCTTTGGAAAAGACAAGCCTTTGGAGCAGAGATCTCAACACGTACTGCTCAGAAATGAAGTAGAGCGGATGTTTCCAAAGTTGTCTGTTGACTCCCATCACTCACCTTCCGCAGGGTGTACCTCTTGTGCTGAATGTCATCCAGAAGCAGCTCATAGGGAGAGCGAATACGTTCTTTCGGAGACACACAACGCCGCGGTCGCTCAGCGGCCTTGCGCAGCCTCACACCAGTCTGCAGCTCACAGATGACATCGGGCCATGGGGATGCCTTGGAGAAACCAGCAAGGGCCAAGTCAGTAGCTGGCTAGAACTCACAGAGCAGCATCCCCTCCCTCCATGTAACAGGGCACACTTAGCACCTGAAGTCATTCAGAAACACAGAATTGTGTCCTTAACATGCCCTTCTATTCAATTCCAGATCAGGGTGCAGTACCAAAGCAGAGAATTGCTTTTCTTTGCAGAAGTTGATTTACAAGGAAACTGGTAGCTGGCCCACCAGGCTCATTCCTAAATTTTGTCATTAACTTCACAGATGTACTTCAGCAAAATACAGCTTTTTCTGCCATGTAAATAAATAGACCCATTTTCTTTCTGCAAGTGCTTCAGGTGCAAGAGTGTTTTCATATTACTGGATCCTAGGAAACACTGGGAATGAAATCCCAAATCTTACCATTAAAATCCTCTAAATTTTCAGAAACCAAGGTTTGAAGTGCCCATAAACAAAAGAGGAAGACAAGTGGGAAGGGATCTTATACTTAACAGCAGCACAGGTTAGCAGTCTCTGCCTGGAGACACAAGCTAAAAACCCTGACATCTGCTCATCCTATTTCTCTACTAGTATCTGAGGTTGTTCAGGCATGCAGTATAACTCAACAGAAGTTAAAGACAGGAAAAAAAATAATCAACTCAATAGCATGTTTAGACAACATTGTAATGGAAGTGCTAAATCAACAGCTTATCTGGATCCCAGTGGCAAATTGAGTAAGAACAAGTCATTGTATTATAAACAGTGAAAGGGAAGCAAAACATTTTAGAAAACTGCCTCAGAACAAAGTATCTGACTTAGGCCTCTCTCTCTTTTCTACTTGCAGCATGAAACATCTTCTCTCAACTTATTCCTTCAGATATTTTGGTATAATACCAGAAGAGTCTTATGCAAGCTCTGCCTGATGGCTGCCTTCAAGGAGACAGATATTTTTGTTGGGACTGTTTTAGCCTGGCTTTGGTACAGTCATACCTCAACTCCGGAGCACTAGAGCTCTCAAAGCATGACCAAACACTAGCCATATCTCCTAGGCTATATTTAATACTGTGTGGGAGAACCCACAGAAGTCTCTGGGCAAACTCATCAGTACTAGAGACTTTTGAAATAGCTTATCCCAAGACATTTGCACTTTATAGAGTTGTATTTCACACAGTGACTGAGAGACATGACCTCTCGAGAGACTCTTGTACTGTAATATTGCCACATTAGTTTGGGGACAAGAATTGCCTTTAGCTGGCCATTTCAGAGCAACTTGCACACCCAAAACATTTTTCAGATGTTGGTGACATCATTATCACTCATGCTTTTATTTTCCTCCTGACTGGATCACTGCAATTATTCTATTTGTGCCATCCCATATATTGTCTAAAGCCACCTAAACTTTCTACAACGCATGCAGTACAAGACAAAATGCTACAACACTCTAAACCCATTGCCTTGAGTTCAACAGATGAGTGGTAAGACAGCTGTGTTACTAACAAGTCTCACTGCTTAGATTTCAAGGTGAATACCAACTTGGGACATGTAGAGATAAGCTCTGCTGAGACTGTACAACCCTGCATGCTGTCAGGCTGTGGCCTGCATTTCAGAAGACCTGTTTTGTATCAGTCAACATGAAAAAGTGTGGTCCATAGAGCACATTACCTGCTTAGCACCACTCAAGGCATCAGCTCTAATCTGTGGGATCACAAAGAAGCTGGCATCTTGGTTATTTTAAATTCAAGAGTTTGTCAGAGCAATGCAATCAACTGGTGCTTCAGGACTTGGAAACTAGAGGCAGAGGATTTGCAACAGACATCCAGCTTTCAGAATTCATGTCTCCTGAAGGAGCAGAGGCCAAATACACTGGCCTTCAGGCCACACGGCAAAGCCCATGTATTTATTCATGTACTCCCTGCAGAAAAGAGCTATAGCAGTTGATGAGTTTGTGGTTTGAGACAGCATGCCAGTTTATTTTAAGAGATCACAAAATTGAGAATATGCCCAAACACACATTTCACAAACATTTTCATACGAATAGTTTGAGCACGCTTCAAAGCAAGTGCTATTTAGACAAAGGGAGCGAGTCCACAAGTCTCTCGGGGCTTGTTGTTTGTCTCCGCAGACTCCAGACTACAGAACGCTTGTTTATGCTGGGCAGAGCTCCAGCCTGAAGAGCTGTTTGTTCCTGATTGAGCCCTGACTGTGTAGGGCCTTGAAAAGAGCACAGTAAGTTGCTTTCCCTGCCCCAAACATACAGTCCAACATCTATGGAAGGACAGAAGGCATAGACAAGAAAGGCAGTGCACAGAAGATAGGAGTGACATCTCCTCACCCTCCTTCACTCCTTTGTTTGAGCTGCTGGAGCTGCACAACCACAAAGATGGACAGCGCTACTGGCCTTCAGTCCCTGCCAGTCCTGACCAACAGAGATCCCACATAGTAAGAGTGAACTAGTCCACCCCAGGACTACCAACAACAGTACAGTTTTCTGGAAGTTTTCAGTCCAGCTATGAGAAAGGAACAGATTGCTTTTGGCAGGTGTCAGTTCCTCCCAAGAGCTGGAATTTGGGGCTCATTTGTGGGAAGAAACAGACTGAGCAAATACTTGTGGGTGCTTACTCCAAAGACTGCCTCCAACTTCATTTTTAGAAGTGGTTTAAGTTGGACCATAAAGACAATCTTTGGGTAGAACAGAAGTCCATGTGAGGCTGACATATGAAATAGCTTAACTTCAAGTTCACTCCCCAGCCTGTTTTGCAGACAAGTCTTTAACTACTCAAGCTCCTGAACAACCTAAGCAGTTTAATTTGCATTCAAGCTCTATTTTTCATAGAAGAATCAATGGAAAGCCTCAGAGAGCCAACCCTGACCAAAAACCCAGCCCCCCATAATGAAGTAAATAAATCCCTTACAGCACGGTTTTTCTTCTTTTGAATGGGATTTTCCATCCAGTCTTCCACATCCATTTTTCTCAGTCTCTGAGAAGCAAGCACGAGGTCATTACTCTAAATTTTTCAGTGATTTCCTATCTATCCAGCATAAATTACTAATGTTTATCTGAAAAGCCTAGAAGCTCCAAACACCTAAACTTTCAAATGCTACAATAAATAAAAATGGTGCAGAGGCAGCAGCTATTCACATTGTGAAAACAGACCTTCATCCAGGTGCTCCATTTCTAGTGCAATGAGAAGGTTACTTTAGAACTTAGTGAATGTGTGAAGGTAGAACAAAAGCAGCTAATGGGTAACCCTAAATGTACCTCTTTGGACGTCTGGATGATGGTCACAAGCTTCTGAAGTTCCATATATTCAGTAAACAGACTCTTACAGGTCATTTCATAATGGCTGGTAGCCTCAGAAGGCCTGGACAAGTGCTCCTCACAGGCCTGAAAGAAGTGCAGCTATTTAAAAAAAGATCTTGAAATTTAAAAAAATCATGGTAGGATGGAATAAAGCAAGATTCAGTTTCCTCAATCTGTGGTTAAAAATCACCTTCTTCACTACCCCTTTATATTTTTTTCTGTATTGCAGATAGGGAGGAACAAAGAAGGAAGATGTCCAATCTTTTATGCACAATAATGGAAATAGCTGTGTAATTTGTATATCTCATTTTCCATAAGGTGTGCTTTGAAACAAGCACCTGAAAGGGGAAGCCTCCAGTTCAAAGAACAACAACTCACAGCAGGTGGAGTCACTTGCCCTGTTCAGACAGAGGGATGAGAAGTTTCTCATACCTTTAAACTATGGCTGAGAGGGAAATATTTGTTTGAGTTGCAACATTCAAATCTCAGCCTTTGCAGAAGCTGAATATTATGGAAAGTGAGTTTTTTCAATATCCATAGTGTTCTAGGTATTGAATTTGGAGACTGCGTACAGAAGGACTCTGTAGACACAGCTGTGGGAGAGCCGTGTTCAGTCTTCCTTCTTAATTCTTTTCCATGGGCACTTACAAATATCTAAAATGGTTTTGCCTTCTCCCTCTGATGCAAAAGCCAATGTTCCCTCTGTGTCCTCCAACAGCCCACCCAGCTTTTTCCCAGAAATTGTCTTGCCTCTTGGTTAACAGCACTGTTCCATCAACTCCTCTAAAGCTGCTATATTTACTAAGGGGGAAGAAGGAAACCTTGATAACATCCTGCAGGGTGACTGGTGGTTTCATTGCCTCCTCATCCAGTTTCAACATGAGGCACAGCAGTTTCTCCAAAGGATCACTCAGTTCTCGCTCCACTTGGCTGTCGATTCCCCAGTCCAGGGCTTCATAGATCACCATTCCCAAGTACTCCAACAGCTGCAGACAGAGACCAAGGAAGCAATACAGCACAAAGCTTTCCGGAGAACATCACAGCTCTCACTTTCCACCATTCCAGTACCCTCCTCTGCTCCTGAGGACTGAGCACATCTCTCAGGATGAGAGATACTCCCCCCCCCCTTTAAGCTGTTTTAAAGTTTTTAAATGGCCTTAAGTGGCACCCCTAAGATATCTGTTATTATGACAAGAAGACTGACCTATTCCACAGTAGACAGCATCTGTGCATATTGTTTCCCAGTCCCATTGTCTTACTTGAGTTCAGCCCAAGCATTTTGTTTCCTTTTCCAGGTTGCAGGAGAGTCACTCTCACACAGCAGAGCAAATTTAAGCACCTTGATAGTTTCCCAAGACATCTGCATCTCCTGAGCTGGCCTTCTACTACAGCAGGATTGTATCTGCACATATAATGAACGCAAAGACACAGGCTTACCTTGTCCTCTGACTGCTGAGTGCTGCCAACATCTGAAAGAGAAAAACAAAGGTCAGGGGAGAAAGACAGCTGTACAGGCATTGATAAACAGCTTTTAGAACCCTTTTCAAGAGAGTGGAACAGGAAGCATTCTTTGTAATAAAGTAACTAACTCCTCTGACTAAAGTCAGTCCCACCTGGGGAAAGTAGGCCTGTATTTGGGGAGTCCTGGAAAGCAACATAGGGGACTCATTGTGAGCATTAGCCCAAAGTAACAGCTGCTGCATTTGTTGGTTGCTAACTGATATCCAACCACAGGAAGGCACAGGATCTTTGCCTTTATTCTTTACTATCCACTCTAGTCCCTGGAGAGTTAGCCCAGCACTGACCTCTGCTGCAGCCCAACCAAGCCATACATAACACAGACTTGTTGCCACTTGCTGGCTACACAAAGTGACCAAAAAAAGAGAAAGTACCAATCATAAATCTGCTGTGAGAGTTACCATAACAAAGGAATCATATGCTGGAAGATGAACAGAGCAGTACATCTAACAAAGCCTCAGACTATTTATTTCAAATAACGTAAGTGGTCAAAGGCTTTCATCACAGCTATTCCCTAGAACCAAAAGGGAGCACTACTAGAGAAATTAGTAGGTCATACATCTGTATTACCATTCATCTACAGTCCTCTGAAATCAAATATAGGCAAGAGAACAGCTTCATGACAACATACAGAGAAAAGAGAAACAAAAAAAGCAGGGGAAAAGAAATTTCCCCCACTTTGTCCACACATTTCAGCCTGCTATAGGAACAACCCTTGGCATCAGCAGGTACCTGTGCTCTTACCAGACTTGTGGTAGACCTTGAAGGAAGCAGTACCATCAGCATGGATAAAGATGCTCCCAGAACCTTTTATGAACACAGAATGGAGCGGTGTGCACAGCCCCTGAGCCAACTGCTCTATTTTTCTGCAACACTGAAAGCAGATAGCCCAGGCTTGCTCCTCACTTATAGGATGTTCAAAACACCTCAGAAGCTCAGCTAGAGAAACCTTTGGGATCCTCTGCTCATACCCTGGGGACTCCATTTTTCCTTTCACCTCTAACCTCCACTCTTAGCCCAGGGAGCTTACCACTCCCTTTTCTAGGACAGGCAAGTGCTCACAGCAGCCTCTTATCAGTTCTGCCTCTTGGGTTGCTCTTATCTCTCTTCCCTACAGGTGCACCCATTAATGCCAATTTTTGCCCTGTCGTTTTAAAGGGACATGACTTTATTCGTATTTGTATGAGAGTTCTTAAAAGAACAGAGTAAGTGTACAACGAAATGGAATCAAGAGAAGATAAGAGTGTACAAAAATTGTGCTCAATTTAACTCCCTTGTTTCTAACAAATATATCAATTGGAATGCCAATGTTTGCAAGTAGGAAAAGAGTACATTCAACTTCAGGCAGGGAGGGAAAGAGGCAGGAAATGTCTTGTACTTGCGGGAGAACTCAGAACACCACAAAAATTTTTTTTGATAGGAAACTATTCCAACAACACTAATAAATTACAGCAATCAACTCCATGGGGCACCTGCATCCATCACAGGCCTGACAGTGGCCCTTTGTCCCTGCCATCGCAAATCCCAACAGCAGGGGCTGGGAGCATGGAGCGATCGGGATGGCCAGGCGGGCACCCGGGGTGTGGGCAGCAAGGCCCTTCCTTGCTCAGAACGCCCATATCACAAAATCACAGCATCAGCTGGGTGGGAAAAGACCTCCGAGATCAGAGTCCAGCCTGTGACCGAACACCAGTGTCAGCTACACCACGGCACTGAGTGCCACGTCCGGTCTTTCCTTAAACACCCCCATGGACCGTGACTCCCATCACCTCCCTGGGCAGCCCAATCCAGTGTCTAATCACCCTTTCTGTGAAGAAATTCTTCATAATGTCCAACCTGATCCTTCCCTGGCGCATCTTAAGACTATATCCTCTAGTGCGGATATGAATTGCTCCTGGTGTGAAGGCAATCACGCAGCTTCCCCAGCGCTTTGAGGGGTGTGTGTGAGGGGACGGCACAGCTGCAGGGCTGGGGACTGGGGTCACCCGCACGGACAGCCCCGCACCGCCTCACGGAGCAGCTCAGCTGCTGCCGCGCTGGCTCCCAACGGCCTCAGCTCCCGAGGCACACACTGGAGAATTGTGAGGTTTAGAAAGCGTGAAAAACACTCATAATTTATACTTATTTCCCTTCTCCCTTATGGCACTTGGGAATGCAATGCATCAGCGCCAGGACCCGTGCCCTGAAGCACCCCCTCAGGGCGGCTTGGTCCGGCCCGGAACTCTCCCCGCCAGCCCGCCCGGATGGTCCCGCCCACGCTGGGGCTCGCCGCGCGCAGCGGGAAGATGGCGGCGCCCAGGGCGGCGTGGGATGCGGGGGCCGCGCCCTGGAATCGGCTGGATGTGCCCTGGCCCGCGAACAGCGCCACGGTGCCGCTGGCGGCCCAACACCCCGCAGGTCCTGGCGCGGTGCCGAGGGGGGATGGGGGGGTGTTTGAAGCCGCTTCCGGGCGTTTGCGGTGGGTGGTCGGTCGGTGGGAGCCGGAGGCGCGGCCGGAGCAGCGGCGGGCGCTGAGGCGGTGCCTGGTGCTGGTGCCCGGCGCTGAGGCGATGCCCGGGTCTCGCCCGCAGTGAGGTTGCTGTCGGTGCTGCGGCGGCGCTGCGACATCGCCGGGAAGCGGCTGTCGGGGCCGGGCCTGGCCGCCGAGGGACGCGTGCTGCGCGCCGTGCTCTACGTGTACCACAGCAGGCTGCTCCGGCACCGGCCCTACCTGGCCCTGCAGCAGGTGAGCAGCAGCCCCGGCTGGGCGGCAGGGACCCGGCAGCTGGGTACTCCCTCACCACTCCCTGAAAAGCCTTTGGAGTAGCGCTTGGCGCCCGGAGCATCGTGCAGAAAATATTTAGGAGTAGGTGTATGTTTGTCCCCTCACAGTTGAGCCCAGTGGGGTTTTTGGCTCTGTGCAGCAAGTGCACTTTCCACTTTCCAGCCCTAGTCTCCGATACTCACGCTGAGACCAGCAGTAGGTACAATTGCATACCTTTGAATACATGAGTAATACAGGGACATCATTCTCAACTAATTGTAATAATGGGAGGCTGGAATAACAATCCTAGCCTACTTTATTAGATACTTTCTGTTTTAAGATGAAAAGTGAACACCTTGCCAGTTTTCCAGGAAAGGGGTTGTCATCATCTTCATATAACTGTTTTGAAACAGAGCAGGAATGGTGCTTACCTTCTTGATTTGTTTATGTGTTTTTCCTCTTGACAGCCAGTACTAAAGGCCATTGTATACAGCAGGAGAAACTCTGCAGCACCAATTAAACACGGCCTACTCCAGTCCTTCACTTAATTCCATATTTTCAGTAGAGTGATGAAGGGATGTTTTTCATCATAGTGCGGATGTAGAAACATCCCAGAACATCCCATTACACAAACTTGGAGTTTGGGCTATTAAACTGATAAGGAGAAGGTGTCATTTAATATAGTGACAGTTCTTAGACCAGGGCACTCAGTCTCTCAAAATACCAGTCAAAGGAGTTTTCTTTTTTCCTAGGTTGAACAATGTTTGAAGCGCCTATGGAAAATGAATCTGGTGGGCTGCCTGGAAACTCTGGTAGAACTGATTCCCAAGTAAGTGTCATGGTCCCGTATCTTGTACTATCCAGTAACTCCATCGGCAGAGCTAAAGGAAGAGGATGCTACATCGTAACCAACTCCTCATCTCTATATCAACACAGGAAAAATGCATCCAAAGCCCACGCAGAGTGCTTGGTTCCCAGCCAGCCTATGCTGGAAACAGCGAGTTTGAAGGTATTGGGAGGCTGCAAGCTCATACTACGTCTGCTGGATTGTTGCTGTAAAGCTTTTCTGTATCCTTTTTTCACCCCCAAAACATTCTTAGAGTTCACCAGTAGCACGTCATGAGACCAAAACTAGGTCTGCTGTAGGCCCTGTACTGCTGATGGACTCAACTGTGTAATTCATATGTGCAACTTGAAGTTTCTTTGATAGCCAAAACACTTTACTTTCAAGTTATTATGTAGGAACCTCAGGCTGTTGGCTGGCAGGTGTTCTGGCCTTGAGCAATCCAAAGTTTGGATACTGATCTCCCAGATTATTCCAGGATATCGCCTTGCGAATTGCCTCTAGTTGGTGTGTTCAGCAAATCTCATTACATGCTGTTTATTTTTTTTTTTAAACCTTAACTGCTGTAATCTTCAGCTTGACCGTTAAACACCTCTGCTCGAAGGAATTCATACTCCTGAACACTGTGGCTTCGGGGCTCCTGAGCCGGCTCTGGTTTGTGTGTTCAAAAGTCTGTCTTGTTTGTGTCTGTTTGATGTGCCTGTCAGGGAGAAGGGCTTGTAATTAGGCCTTGCTGCTAAGGAGAGCTTTATTCAGTTGGGAGGAGGAGAAGGGAGGGTCCCTCCATGCCTTTGGACTTGATTCTAGCCCCTGCAGAGTTGTACAAGTAGAGAGAGACTTCTTACATGCTCTTGTGGAAGGCTTTGTTCTTGGATCGTAGCAAACTGTATGTAGCCCTAATAAAATCACAGTGTTAGTGTCACCCTGCCACAAACATCTGGTACTCTCTGCAGCAAGCAGCAAGTCTTGCCTCATGCTGAAATGGAAAGGCTGGGATAAACATGTTCTATTATACTGCTGAGTTTTCCAGGGAAACTGGTGTTCTGGTCTCTCTCTGTCTGGGAGACTGCTGTCTGTAGCTGAAGGAGTAACAGCATTGTTAGAACTTTTTTTGGCACAAGAAATCTTGTATCTCCAGGAAGCCTAGAGCAGGGAATTGTGTGGCATCAGGCTTGAGTTGGTACAGGGTGCTTTTGTGGGAAGACTTCATGGCAGCTGATTTGGATGTGACCCAAGAACCTGATGGGTTCCAAGTGTGGAACTCAGCAAAACTACAGAAGCAGAGAGGCTCCTGATCAGGAATTTACTAGTTAAGTCACTCCTGCATTCTGATCTGGAACAGTTCCTTAAAGCTCAGACTTAGAAAAGCAGGGTGATGGAGTGTAAAAAAGTAAGTTTGTACTCAGGGGAAACAGGGAAAGGGCAGCTTGGAATCTCTTACCTGAGCTGAAGGTAGTTGTTCAGTGTGCATAATGTTTTGCTAGAGGAGACTCCATACTTTTTTGTCCTCTGTCTTCAGGATTCAGTACAGGTGCGTATTGCAGACCCTCACGTCCTTGTACAGTGCGTTGTGGACAATGCTTCATCTGGTATCTGAGACCCAACAGACGCCCTATATCAAGGGGTTTACCTTTCCATCTGATATCAGCGACTTCCTTGGAGTTAATGTATCCTCTGAGGCAAAGAAGCAAAAGGCTAAAATGCTTATAACCAACAAGTCTACCAGCTGGATGAAGAAGCTCTTCCCAGCAATGCCAGAGGCAGTATCAAAGGTTGGGAAAAAGAGAAAATCTGAGACCTGTACAAGTGCTGTGAAAAACCAGAGCATCCCATGCCCCGTGGACATCGGAGAGACAGTTGTGGTGCCCACAGCCAGGAGAGGTAAAGCCTTGTGCCACAGTGTAATGGTTTCTGACACCTCAGAGACTGACTGCAACTTCTGTCCAACAGGGCCAAGCACTTCTACTAGCCACAGTGTGGTTCTAGTACAAACTCCCTGTCCTTGGGAGAAGAGAATGCTGCATGTACCCTTGCCTTTATAAAGCTGTGGATAATGTCAGTATCGTGATTTTTTTGGGGGGGTTCTTTTAAACAGGATACAGCCTGGAGAGAAGCAGGTAATGAATGCAGTATACAGGTCCTGAAAATAGTTACTTGTACTTTCCTGCTTTTGTGTAGATAAGAAGCTAAGGGCACTGTCTACAGTCCGTACAAGAGTAGGTAAGGCTGTAGGTACAGGATGCAAGTATCCTATGCTTGCTGTTCTGGACTATGCCCAAGTCTTCCTCTGCAGTCAGGGTTATGGCCAGTGACTGCAGCCATCCAGGTGTTTGTGTGAAGCTTTTACCCATTAAGTTCTCCTTTGCAGCCATCTGTAAACCTCTGCATGCTCTTCATGCCTTGCCAGCTGCAATGCACAATTAAGTGTAGTCTCCTTGAGTCTGCCTGGAAATGTTGAGTACAGGTGGGAGCCTGATGAGAGCTCTGTGGCATGTCCGTGCAAAGAAAAACTATCTCAGTGTTGTAATGGAAACTCTCCTCTCTCTCTGTAGGGAAGCACACAGGGTTTGATGTGAAGAGCTTGCTTTGGCCATCCAGACATCCAGCACAAGAGGTTTGTATGGTATTGTTTTATGTTAGGTTGGTGGTTTGGGTTTGGGGTTTTTTTATTTTAAACACTTGTAACACTTGAAACATGATATCCCTGATTGAAAATGTCTCCTTTTCCTGCCTTATTTTTGCCTGTCTAACAACCCAAGTTAGTGTGGAAGCTTTGCACAGAAAATGACTACTTATTTCTGCTTAGGAATTTGGGCATTTGTTGGTTTGTCAAGTGAAATGACCAGAGAGCAAGTCAGTAGTAGACATGAAAACAAGTTCTAATTACCTGCCTCTTCTTTTTGTATTCCACAAAACAAGACTGCTCTTCCCTTTTTTCCTTAGGAAATAAGGAATGTTCTCACAAAAATCCGTGTTCTGCTCCCTTCCAGCAGAAAGGATCAGACACATCATCTTTTTACACTATTTCTGTTACTGTTTGTTTCAGGGTCTAAGCATTCCATCAACACCTTTTAAAGCAAAGTCGCCACCACCTTCCTCTCGCATAGCAAAATCACAGCACACTGGATCTCTTGTACAGATGGTCCAAAGAGCTGCATCATTTGGGGAGCTGTCAGAGGCACTCAGAAAAGCTATTCTGTGGTGCAAAACCAACAAATTCAAACCAGAAGCTTATTTTCTGCGTAACAAGTTGCTGAAAAGCAATCGGCTGCACCATGTGGAGGCTCAAGGATGCAGGTAGTTTTGCATGGGTGTGGGATTTCTGAGTCTAACGCTTTATGTTTTAGTATTATGTATTCTGCTGTTGTATAGTGAAACACATGGTCTAAGGCATTCTTTTAAATTCAAACAGGATCACTAGTTCAGGTTACTGGGCACTCTGACATGAGCATTCTGTTTAGCTTCAGTCACTTGTGAAAGGATTTAAAAGGCTAACAAATGTACAATACTTCAGAGGGAGGATGAAAATGCAACTTAAATCATCTGCATGTTTAATAGTAACAACTGTATGAGGCAACGGCTGTCTTAATTCAGACTGCCTTGGCTGCTATTGTACAGGGTGCTGTTCTGTTTCCTTGGTATGATAAGGAAAATGATAGAGAGGGCTAATAACCAAATCTCTCCAAACTGCAAATGAAGTAACACTTCAGTAGCTGATGAAGTTCTGTGCACTTTCCTCCCCTTAAGCTTGAAGAAGAAGCTGCGCTGTGTCAAAACATCTGTTCGTAAATACCTCCAGTACGGGTCCCAACACACGCGCTGGCCAAAGCAGCACCTCGGGGCGTGGTTCTGCCAAAAGAGGATCAAATCATCTGCACACTTGAAGACAGCTCTAAAGACTGGTGGGCAAAAGCCTCCTGAGCTTTTTGGGGTCTGTGAGAACATTTCATCACTCATCCTCCCAGCTTACCAGGATGGGTCTCCGAGTCAGGAAGAACATTCCAACATTGATACAGGACATGTCAGACTAAGCACAACAGGGACTCCTAAGCGGCTGCTGCTGGAAGGAAGCCCTGGTCCTGTGTGGAAAGAAGCTGCTGAGAACACAGATATTGATTCTATTTTTGCAGCAATAGGTGTTTGACCCTGGACTTGAAGGAGGAAAGGGGTCAAGTCACTCTTAGTTTTTTGTTGTTTTTTTATTAAGTAAACCCCTCTGAACCCTAATGGTGTCTCAGTAACTCACATCCTGAATTCTGTTAAGAAAGCAGCAACCATTTTATTATGTTTTTATAAAACAGTTTTTTAATGGCTGTTTTTTATATTTTTAAGGGTGTTCCAAAAAGCTGAATAGTCTCCATCCTTTTATCTAGCCTTGTCCAGGAACAGTGCCTTTGTTATCCTTACTCAGTGTCCCCTCTCTATTGCTTGACCACATGTTAAATGCTGCTTTCAAATCCACAGTGCAAATAGTTACCTTCCACGGCAGAAGGCTGCAGCTGATCACTTACTGCTGCTTTGGACAAAAGACTTGCCAACGCTCTTCCAAGCCTTACACCCTTCCTTCTGTGCTGCTTGTAGAGGGGACAGCCTTGATGTGCAGTGTTACTGCTGTTTCAGCATTTGTTATCCTTGTTCTGAAATGAGGAGTTAACTGAACCTACCTCCCTTGAGCTGTTCCAGAAGTGGGGAAAAGCACAGCTGTGGCCTGCATCAGTAAACTCCTGATTGATGAACATGTTTCCCACTGTCCCCAAATCTTTTTAATCTAAGTGCAATTTCTGCCTGCTTGGCAATATAAGGCACAGGTACCCCTTAGTGTTAGAACAAATGGGCTTAGTGGTGTTTGCCAGGCTCTTGCTTCTAACTGACTCCCACAATCAGGATCACCCGGAAATAGTAAGGAAAAAAAAATTTTAAATGAAGAATAGGAATCTGGTTTAGTACAGAGCAGCTGCATAACAGCAGTAAGAAAGGGCTATAAATGCAAGTAAATAATGAGTGGGCTAAGTTCAATTTCTTAGGCTTAACAGTGGTAGAAAATAAGAGCTGTGCCCACTGAGACAGAAACAAAAACAATTTTCGTAGCCTATGAAGTGCTAAACCCCCTGTATTACCCACCTTGTATGAACTGATCGATGTACATTCAGTTGTGAAACATGAGCACAAACTTATGTTTTATTCAAAAAGCATATACAGAGCAAAGAGCACAACTTTGATAGTAGTTTGGGCTTAAGGTCTTTATACAGATAACCAAGATCCATTTTCTGGGTTTCCTGTCACAGGAATACCCAGTGACAACTGAAATTATTTTAGAGAATCGTGAATCATCAGCCCTCAAGCAATCTGATTCAACACAGGCCTACTTCAGACTCCTGCCATTGCAGGAATCTTTACAGCTCTTTTTCTCATTTCATCAAATGGTATAAAAATACCTAAGTATACCACATACAATCAGCATTTCAGCTGTTTGAGTATTTCTCAGAAAAGGCTGGGAGTGAGGGCAGATATCCCAGCAGTGACCTCCATCCTGAATAACCCTTCCAAACAACAAGCACAATCTTCCTTCTTATTGAGCAGCAGGTGCCCAAATAATGCCCCAGTGCAGCTTGTGCACAGAATCAAGACCCATAGTTTGCTTCATCAAAGGCCTTCCTGGCTCGTTTCAGTTCTTCATTCATAGTTAGGAGGTCTTTAACTCTGGCAAACTTCCGGGGGTCCTTGCGTATTAGAAAGACAATGTCCTCGACCTGTACCCGACCCTGCCGCCCGATGGACATGGCCTTGTGTGTCTGTTAGAGGGGGGAAAAAAAGTCAGCAGCACTCGTTTGTCATGGTGGTTTTTTAAGATCTCAATTCCACTGTATTTCCTGTCATTTTATAATAAAAAGGTAAGCAGGTGCAGGTTCTGGGCACCATCATCCTAGTCACAAGAGAACTTCCCAGTAGACCACAGACTTACTCTGCTGGCCCCAGCTGCCTGTTACTTACACCCCGAACATACCCCTATATATACATCACATAATGGTATCAGAACTAAGGCCAGATTACATGTAGGACACCCAGCCTGTAGAATGGCTGAAGATAAGGCACAACTTGGAAGCAATGTGAAGTAACCATATCAGAGGGCAGTGTAGGGCATTTTGATATGGATAGGAAAGACCAACCTTTAAAGAAAAGGGAATGTTTGGATACTTAGAAACGGTATCCAGATCTGGAAGAGTAATGGCCTCAGGCCCAAGAATGCATTTCTTTTGTAGGGCAGAGCTAAGTTCCCATCTGTGTACAGATACTGGGCAAACACAAAAAGTTGGCAGACTTTCAAATCTGAGCCTTCTGTCAGCTGCACATGCAGTGATGCCACAGTGAACCCCGAAGTCAGATGGGTATATCCACTCCTACAGCAGTAATTAACTGCTACTTAAGGACTTCAGTGTTCTAAATCCACGTGGAGCAAGATGCATAAATCTTGCTTTAATCTTGGAAAAACAAAATCCAAGTTTATGTTTCTCCTACTAATGCCATGAGTTTGGAGCCTGAAATAATGCAGTATTTGAGTCAGAGGTATTAACCTTCAGAAGGCTAAAAGTTCTGGTGAGGATGTTTTGACCATGCTGTCTAGAGCTTACTTACCATTTCTGTGATAAACTCTATTACCAGGTCCTCAAGAATGTCCACTGATTCTGTGTAAGGGTTCTGGTCGTCCCCGAATCCATACATCATGCACCTTACTGCACAAAGAAACACTCAGCATGAGGCTTCTTTCATCCATTCAGTGCTGCACACATCTAGTTAGAGCTCACCAGCCTGCACATTCCTGCACCAGGACGGCACTCTCGTCTGTCAGGCAGGACAATTTTTGAGGAAACATACAGAAAATAACCAGAAGCCAACAAAAGCCAGGTGCTGTGCATACAGAAACGCATGTCTGAGGACAGGCTCTCTGCATATTCATTCAGGCTGCAAAGCACTGCACACTGACAGCGCAGCTGACTTTGGGCACAGCTAGGTTCAGAGGATGCACTAGCAGTATTTTAGAGGGGGGTCCACACGGCAGCTTTTTGCACTTGCAGCCAAGGCACAGAACGAAAGCCGCTGTTTTGCTAAGGAGAAGTGAGTTTTGGGCCCCCATAGCTTGTGAGCTCGGAGTTTCAGCTGAGTGACCCGTCCGCGCTGGGCACGGCCCTGGCCCGGCCCGACTCACGCTCTTTGGAGAACAGCCTCTTCCTCCTGCCCTGCCCGCCGTCCAGGCCCCCGCCGGCGTCCTCCGCGTCCTCTTCGAACTACACGGGCACAGCGCAGGAGAGGCCGCGGTCAGCGCCCCGCTGGCCCCGGCCCCTTCCCGCCGCGCCCCCGCCCGCGGCTGGGCTGTGGATCCCCGGGAAGGGCAGCCCCGCCGCCACTCACCGGCACGTCCTCCTCCTCATCCGCCATGGCTGCCCGGCGGCCCGGAACAGCTTCCGCGGCCCGGAACAGCTTCCGCGGCCCCGCCGTGCCGCGCCGGGAAGGATGGGTGGCGCTGCCGGGCCTGCCTGCGCTACGGGCACCGCGGAACCGCTGGGGCGTAGGTCTGGTGACCCTCCCCAAATCTGTACATGACACTCATTACTGGATTATCAGATCAGGATAGCGTGGTTTGAAAGTGAGCTCGGGAGGTGTCTTGTTCCACCGCCCTGCTCGAAAGAGGGTCAGCCACGAGGCCAGAAATGATGTCTTTTCAGTCAGTCTGTTCGGTTGGCAGGGGCTTTTCCTTCCCTTCAGCAAGGCACACTTGCCCCTGTTCACAGAATCGTAGAATGTAAAGGAGTTGGAATAATGGACCTTAAAGATGATCTAATGCCAACCCCCCCTGCCATGGACACGGACACCTCCCACTAGACCAGGTTGCCCAAGGTAAGGCCCCTCTTTCAGTTTGTACCCATTCCCCCTTGTCCTATCACCACAGTTCCTGATGAGTGCCTCTCTGGCTTCTCTGCAGGTCCCCTTCACATACTAGAAGGTCGCTATGAGGTTTTCACCTCTGGACCGCCCCAACTCTCTCAGCCTGTCTTTGTAGGGGAGGTGCTCCAGTCCTGTTGTATTTCATACAGTTGCTGTCAGCCCCTTTCCTCCAGCCCTGCCCTTGAGCATGTCCACTGTCCCCCCAGTTTGGTGCCCCAGGCACGTTTGATAGTAATGCACCTCCTCCAGATTACTCATAAAGATGTTAAACTGGACACATTCCAGAATGGATCCTTGCAGCGTTCCACGTGGAACTGCCATGCAACTGGAATAGGACCCACTGACGTCTATGCTCTCAGCTCAATTACTCAACCAGTTTTTACTGATCTACTAGTGCACCTGTCCAGATTGCAATGTTCTAGTTTTGGACACTGTTGCAAAAATACTGCCTTTGTAATGTCAGGGTTATGGTGACAGACCAGATGAGACAGAGTAGAGGAAGAAAATGGAGAAAGTACTGCTGAAAGACCAGGGAAGATGCACAAGGTGAAATCCTTTTCCACAGATGCTAATACTCAACATCATTTCTGTAAATAACAGCTGCAGAAGAGGCAAAACTTTACAAGGTAATGATAGGTGCCTGCAGTGAAGCTTATGCACTGCAAACAACTGAAGACATTTGCATTTAAAACTGAAATGACCTCTGCTGCACCAGTATGCTCCCAGGCCCACCCACCAGTCATCCATGAGGGGGAAAGAAAGGGAGAGCTTTTGTGTCCCTGGCCTGAGAAAGTGCTGCTCCTCTCTCTGCAACATAGCAGGTTCCTTAAGAACTTGGCAAAAAAAGTCCAGTAGTGTGTCAAGACACCTGCTTACCCAAAGCATGTTCCCATGAAGGCATTTAAATGTAAGCTTTACTGTTTAGGGAGAGGACTTGATTTTATTTACTGTTTTGTCACAGAGGCACTGTCACACGCAAGAATCTAACTTTAGCGTTCTCTCCTGCAAATGGCTAAGCAAAATGCAGGAGTCATTCCAGTATTTGAAACACTTCTGAATAAAACCAGGATGTGTCCAGAGGTAAAGCTGGTTCTTCTGGACGAGATGGTACCTAATGTTCCATGCACACACATCCAGTTTGTTTATACAAATGGATTAACTGGACGTATTTAAATGTATTTAAGTGGTTAGTAAAAGACTTCCTAGCACTGTAAGGGGTTGTAATGTAATGTAATATAAGGGGTTTTGTTCTGAGAGGGACTAAAACCAGAACTACACTTTTTTACATATTCAGAGTTATTTTCAGAGGCTCTTCAGTCAGGGCTGAGGCCTTGAAAATTACAGCCTTGACAAGACTGATGCTTTTGGAAGATCCTGGTTTTAAGATACTAAGAAAAGATCCTTCCTGAAGTGTTCACTTTCACTTGTTCCATCTGTATAGCTACTACTGCACTTCTAGGATTATGCATCCCCTGGGCTGGTTTGCCCTGAAGCATTTCGGGATTAGAGATAAAATATTAACAGAATTACAGGTTTGATCACTGCTAAGATGCAGAAGCTAGAGAGCCACATCTACTGCATTCCTCACGTTCTCCACTTCTTACATGTATGTTGAAAACATACTTACCTCATGTCTAGTCTGTCACAAGAAATTGCATAGTGAAAGAAAGTGATGTTTCTAGCCCTTTAGCACCCTCAGAGTGGTTTAGAAAAGAACCTTCCTTTCTTGAGGTTTAAACACTTAACACAAGTAACTTTGACAACTGCATAACTACATTTGGCCATGTTAAGACATGACAAAGATTGAGTGCCAGGGTTTGACAGAGGCACTTGTTAGCTTTGGACTAAGTTCTCCCTTAGGAGTGCTGCTATTGATGGCTGTCCTTTTGTCCAGTTCTGCGCCTTGTAACTGGACAGTTTCAGGTGCTCTTAGCCAGACACAGCTACTGTGGGATGCAGTTCCCCTAAAGAGTACAGGGCACATCAGTGTGGTGCTTCAGCTGCCAGGGGAGAGCGATACAGAACATGGATAGTGTGCCTCAGATCTGGCAATTCATCCAAGTGCAGCTGCAGAACTTCATGCTGGATCTCAAAACAGAAGGTACATGTGGCACTGACTGATGACAATGTGCAGGAGAGGGCTCCTCTAGATGTCAGTCTTTTATTCCACTCTGTTTCACGCCAACACTGATGGAAAAGCAGACCCCATTAAAGATGTGTTCTTTCCTTCATCCTTGTGGAACAGGGACAACTCCATGTCTGCAAGCAAGGCATGCTATCCTGCTGCACCTACTGAACACAGGACACAGAAGAGTTACAAAAGTAAAATATACAGGAAGTCAGACACGCCTTCACAGACAACAGGTTGGCTATTTCCACTCTGCATGGCCTTAGAGCAGGTAGGTTGCACAGGTGGTCGATTTTGGCCCCTGCTATCCTAACCCCAAACTTATCTGAGAGAAGTAAACCTCTGTGTATCATTCAGTTCAACTGGGCGATACAGTTTGCTTAATGTTAGGGCTGTAGGTTTTCTTTCCTAGATTAAATACCTCTTCATTAATGATATTACTAGACTGTCTCTAGTGTCCTAAATATAGGAGACCTTCGGCATGGAGTAGTAGCTTTTTGAACATTTCAGCATAGGGAGAGGAAATGCTGTATTAAAACTTCCCTTCTCTTTGGAGGTTCCCTACTTTTTTTCTCCTTAGCAAAATCATGTGGGTTTTATGAAACAGCTTTATAATAACCTGGATTAATTCACACTGCAAACTTCCTGAATCGATGAACTTAGTAAAGAAAAATCATAGCTTTATAAATATTAATTTATTAAAAAATACCTTATAGTAACTTGGGTTATTTACAACAAAAACCCCAGACCTCTGGTTTTGGTACCTTTTGTTCCTGATGAGCCAAGCAGAGCAGGAGTTGGTCTTTTCAGCTGGCCTCTACAGTGGGCAGGTTTCCAGTAACATGGGCTACAAAAGACCTGAGCAAGTGAACCCCCGAGAACTCCACAGAACTGTGGACACAAAGGCATGGATGTTCAGTGCCAGATATTACTGTGTCTTGGAGTAATAAAGGCAAACAGCCACTGGCTGTGTTCAATTACATGTGCCACACCACACCTTGGGAAGAGCCTGCACTTTGGCTGTGTAATCCAACAATTACAGCTGCTACTCTTACCAGAACTCCAAATAAAATGGCAAAGCCCGCTAGCATGCAGCACAGGAACTGCTGCCCACCTTTGAAAAATGCCAAAGGAAGAAGCACCCTTGGAAACAAACTCCACTCACTTGTACAGAAGGGGGAAGAAGGAAAAGGACATTTCCCCACCAGCAGGCCACCCTCCATCCTTGGGGCACAGAGAGGTACTGCCTCTAGAGCAGACAGACCTGTTTTAGGTATCTTGCCCTACTGAACTCATCACCGGAAAGGAAACAGCAACAGTGGAGAGGAGCTTTACCTGACCAGGAACAGCTGAGGAAAGCACCCCTGAGTGTTCTCCTTTACAAATTCCTGGATCTCCAGTACATTCTTTAACAACACTCCCCTGGAAGCTCGGTCAATTTTTGTTAACACCATCTGCATGGATCCAGAAAGGGAGGATTAAAAGAAGAAAGTAAGATTATTTTGCTGTTAACCTGGAACATCTGTAAGAGCCCTGGACCATCTCAAAAGGCAGACTGAAAGCTAGGGGAAAAAAAAAGGTCTAACACAGTTCACCAAAACACTTCTATGGCCTGCATAAGGAGTGGGCCTTTTCAAGCTGCTTAAGCTGAGCACTGAAAAAAAAGTACCTGTTTAATAAACCACACAGAAAACTACCTCTTAAATCCCACTTGTCTCCCTCAAGACATTTTAAACCTATTTTATGAACAATAAAGGGTGTGGGATTACTGCTTAGGTAGGTCAGCTTGCACAAGCTCAGGTACAGGGTACACACCTTTACAGATTACCTGTACCTTATAACCAACCCAAGAATGAAGCATTACCTACCACATAAGGAATCCCAAACTCTTCCAGCATCTCTACCGCAATGTTATCCATTTTCTGGAGTCCAACTACACCATCAACTAATAGGAAAGTCCTCTTCAAGCTGCCAGAAATACAAGCAACAGTAATTGACACCATTATTTCATGCTTGCTCCGCTACTTCCAAATTCATAAGCAAAAACAAGTAACGTGGGATCTGGGTGTAGGAAGAGCCAAGAAAAGCCATGCATGGAAACTGAGGGTCAGCATGGAGCAGCACCCCAATCTTTCCTGCTGTTTTGATCTGTCTGAGCATGAATGAGTGACACTGCAGAAGCTTCCAGGGAAATTATGTCAGAACTAATGGATGGAAGCAGCTACCCCTCTGCATTTTCTCCCCTCATTGCATGACACTGTACAGGGGTGTCTGGCTTTCCCTGGGCTGTGAGGTACAAGTAGGTCCCTTACTTGCGCCGTTCCTGCAGATAGGCCTCCACCATCTCAACAAAGTCCTGCGGGGCGCGATAGCCGTATCCTGGCATGTCCACCAGAGTAAAGTACTTCCCTACTTTGAAGAAATTCATCTTCTTGGTGTGGCCCTGAAGAGAGGATTTAGGCAAGATGAAGCACAGGAGTGGTTTTAAAAAAAGCTGCTTTAAGCAGTGTACTAGGAGATGCTCTGCAAAACATCTCTATACCAGACCCCTTCCCTCCCCAGAATCCTTTAAACTGTTCAGTCTCCTACCCTTTTAGCAATCCTACATAGCTCTATCCATAAAAGAGACTAAAAATACCTTAATGGGTCTGTGAGCTTAGTTCTTCTTAAAGGGCTTTACGGCACACCTGCTCAGGTTGTGCAGCTCCTCTGTCTGGCTGAAGAGCTAGGCTGGGCTCCTTCTGCCTCTTCCTGGGCTTGAGCAAGGACAGTGCCAGCCATGAGCTGATGGCCACCAGAGCTGTCACTTTCTGTCATTTGAGTCTACTGAAGAGCTCGTTCCCTCCCACCCTTCTCAGCCTTATCCTCTGGACTGGTACCAACTAATGACCCAAAGGGAGGGAAGTTAAAAACGTCACTCACCGGAGTTTTTGACACTCTAACTTCCACTTCTGGAGCCAGTGAAAACAAGGCTCGGATTAAAGATGATTTCCCCACATTGCTTCGGCCGATGAAGCACACCTGCAGGGGTAGAGGCAGAGAGGGCACATCTACACCTGCCCACCTCTCGCTACGGCCAGTCCTGGTCATTTCCCAGCCCGTGCTGCCAGTGGCCGGGGACAGCGCTGTCCTGTGCCATGGACGTGCCAGGCTGCCGAGTTGTACAACGGGGAACAACAACAAATAAACGATTTTTTAAAAAGCAGCAGTAAGTGCCCCACACATTGCGCAGCGCTCTGACACTGCCGCCTCAGAGCTGCACAATCACTCCACCACCCCTTTAGCCCCGCAGCTCGCCCAGCGCGGGTGGCCCGCGGGGGGGCGAAGCCGCTGTCCCGGCACGGTCCCGGCCGAGGGGCGCGGGGGCAGCGCTCGCCTGACCTCGGGCAGGGCCGGCGGCGGGGCATGGTCCATGCGCACGGCCGAGCTCACGTAGTCGATGGGGTGCCCGCGGTCGGACCTGAAGAGCGCCTCGGCGCGCTGCAGGGCGGCCAGCCCGGGCTGGAAGAGGCGGAACCGCGCCGTGTCGGTGCCGGGCGCCAGGTATCGCTCCAGCTTCTGCAGCGGGAACACGATCCCGGTGCGGCGGCTCCGCTCCAGCCGCAGCACCTGGGACAGGGCGGCCAGCGGCGGCGAGGCCCGGCCCGCAGCACCGCCCGCCCGGGGCAGCAGCATCCCGGCGGCTGCAGGCGGGAGCCGGCCGGCCCCGGAAGGCGAGGGGCGGGGCGGGGGAAGGGAAAACGGGGCGGTGTCCCGGGTGCCCCCGCCCTGTCCGGGGCTGTCAGAGCATGCTACGGGGTGCGTGCCCCCCCTCCGCATCGGCCCCCGAGAGCGGCAGGCGGTCGCCAGGCCCGGCTGTTTATGGAATCACAGAATATGCTGAGTTGGAAGGGACACACCGGGATCATCAAGTCCAGCTCTTGGCCCTGCACAGCACCATCCCCAAATCATACCATGTGCCTGAAACTGTTGTCCAGACACTTACTGAATTCTGTCAGGCTTGGTGCTGTAAACACTCCTTGGGGAACATGTTCCAGTGCACTCTGGGGGAAGGACCTTTTCCTGATATCCAACCTAAACCTCCCCTGACATAGCTTCAGGCCATACTCTTGGGCCCTGTCACTGGTCACCACAGAGAAGAGATCAGTACCTGCGCCTCCTCTTCCCCTCACAAGGAAGTTCTAGACTGCAATGGGGTCTCTCCTCAGTCTCCTCTTCCCCAGGCTGAACAGACCAAGACTGACCTCAGCCACTCCTCATACGGCTTTCCCTCAAGGCCCTTCTCCATCCTTGTTACCCTACTTGGACGCTCTCTAACAGCTTTATATCCTCCTCATGTTGTGACCAAAACTGCCCGCAGCACTCGAGGTGAGGCTGCCCCAGTGCAGAGCAGAGCGGGACAATCCCTCCCTTGCCCGGCTGGCGATGCTGGGCCTGATGCCCCCCAGGACAGGGTTGGCTCTCCTGGCTGCCAGGGCACTGCTGGCTCAGGTTCAGCTTTCCATCAGCCAGGATCCCCAGGTCCCTTTCCATGGTACTGCTTTCCAGGGTCTCATTCCCCAGTCTGTCTGTACATCCGGGGTTGCCCCATCCCAGGTGCAGAATCCAGTGCTTTCCCTTGTTGAACTTCATATGGTTGGTGATTGCCCAGTCCTTTAATTCATCGAGGTCTCTCTGCAGGGCCTCTGCCTTCGAGGGAGTCAACAGCTCCTCCCAGCTGTGTATCATCTGTTCAGCTCTGTGTCTTCCCATGTGTGTTCTCAGGCCAAGCCCAGCCACACTGTGGAGCTGCTGAGGGCTCCGTGTCCTGACGCTCTGTTTGGCCACGGAGTGGGGCAGAGCAGCCCTGTCCTATAGCACCATCCACCTCTCGGCTGCAGCCACCAGTTTTCCAAGCGCTAGTCTGATAAGTAAAAAAATTTAGTAATTTAAGAAAAAGAAAATCAGTTTCTTCCAAGGACAACTATGTAGAGGTCAGTTCTATTTTGGATAAAATAAACCCAAATCAACAACAAAAGTCTTGGCACCTGTGTTCACACTACAGTAAGAAAACCCCTGAAGTTTTACTACTTAATTGATATGTATCAGAGTGCTGTTTGCATATCGAAAAAACACACAAAGCTTTTTACATTGTTCTCCTTCATGACTACAGTTCATAGGGCTGCACAGAAATAAATGTATGTCCTTGAAACATTTCACCTTCATAGTACTGCAATTTTAACACCATCAAATGAAAGTAAACGTCATCAGTATCTTTATAAAAGTAATACATGAAAATATCCTGATGTTCAACCTTACACCCAGGCCAGCCTGGACATCCTGGGGAACACTGCCTCTCCTTTGAGACAGAGACCCCTTTTTCTTCTGCAGCTCTCTGTTTAAAGCCCTGTAAGTCTGGATGGTTTAATTATTACAATGAATAGACTCAAGGCCGGGAAGGACTGTTAGAAGATAAAGGCAGCCAGTAACATACATGTTTCTCAGAGATACCTCTGAATATTTTTTAGTAAGACAAACTTCTACTGAAATCCATAAGCTGCTTCTCAAATTTATGATCAGTGAAAGTGGTTAACAGTGAGAGGTTAATGGTGTAAACCTAGGGAAAAAACCCTGTATTCTACTTCAGTCCTGTAAATTAAGTCCTCTTAAAGCCTGCTTTGTTTCACAGCAAGACAGAGCTCTAATGTGCGTAGCTCAGGACAGACCACAATCACTGGCTGCTATATTGCACACTTAGAAGAGTGCTCCCAAATAAATCTACAGATGACTTTTTTTTGGCTCCAAACCAGACTGGAACCTACAGGGCAGGCCTCTCTCCTGTCACTGCCTATGGCACAAATAACTATAAATGCAGGGAAAAAAAGCAAAACCTTTCAAGAATTACTTCAGGAACACTGCTAATCCTTTTTTTGGGGGATACAAAAGCATCAACCTAATTGAACTGAAATCTGTGGTGAACCTATTAACAGAAGAAACACACTGGCCAGAGAGAGATATGTTCATAACCACACCAGCAGGCAGATTTCTGTTTCTATGCCAAACTGTGACGCATGAAACAGAACAAGTGCTTTTAGCTGTTTTTGCCTCAGAGTCCCACACAGCTCACGGCTGCAGGCAGCACACTTGCCTGCTTCCAATTACCCTGCAATAGTAACCCCCGCCAGGCACACGTTCTGCAGCACATTACACCCAGAACAGCCGGCCAGACACAGGAGGGAAGGCAGCAGAGAAACCAGTCGGCCCATTTAACACTACATCTGCAGGTGTGCTGATGGGAGCAGAGGTGCCCAGTTCACAGGCCAGGGACCCAGCCACTAATTAAGTCTCTCTTTTTAATGTGACTACATAGATGACAGGAACGAATTAAGGTGGTATAGGACCTTTTGCATACTTCTAATTACAGCAGCGGATGGGATAAACAAAAGCATCCAGTAAACCCTCATCTAAAACCTGGAGACTGGAACTCTACATTTCAGTGGAAGATGCGTTTTTTTCCTGGACCAAACTGCAGTCTAGGTTCTCTGGGGGTACACCATACAGAGAGGGAAAACGGCAGGTTACTGTGGACAGAGTTGGTAAATTACCAACATTTAAGCCTGCTTTGTATCTCCCCTGAAAGACTCTACTTTCTATTGTGCATGTTATTGCCAAACATCAGGCATTTCGCACTGACATTGCCTGTGGCTCATGTCTGTGGCAGCAGATGTCTCTTTTCAGTTGCTGGTTATGTAGTTCAAATGTTAGGGAATTACTACAAAAGTAATTTAGTCCACATTAAAAACTCTGACAATCATTCCTCCAGAGTCTGAAAGCGGGATCTATAACCATTGACACTGACCTAAATCCCAAACAATAGTCAAGAGCATGGAGCTGGAAGGAAGTGGCAACACCAGTTGTCTTGTCTGGTCTGATCTTGCCTGTGCCAGCATTGTGAGACAGGTCAAACCATCATTCATTTCAGATATATGTCGGAGAAGAGTCGCTGTGAGACCAGCTGGAGATGGAGTTCTGGGAGAGTAGTGAGGTGCATTTGGGACAGTTGGTTCGGGTCCTGTGAGCGAAAACCAGCTGGGGTCTTGAGTTTCATTTCCACCAAGAGAAACTTGGACCAGATATTGTCACCAGGAAGCAGGCTGGAAAGGACAGGGTGAATGCACCAGCCTGCCTCCTTTTTTTGTGACATTAAGAGTACTACTGGCTGTGTCTGAATCTGTGCTTGCCCTTAAAGTACATCTTATGTTCTTTTCTCTTGGAAAGTGGTTTAGGAACTAGAGTTACTTGGATATAGAGTTTTAAAGGCTAAATTAATTGTATAAATTGCTAAGAAGCTCTGCGTTTTCCTCTATGCAAACTATGTGACTGGGGGCAGGGAGAAGTGTTTCTAGTCCCAAAAAGGAATTCAAGGCCACAGATATCTCAAGGGCTGGATATTCTGAGACACTAATAAAAAATAGTTAAAAAAATTAAAATACTCATTATACACATTAGTGGAAAAGGTTTTTTTAAAGGTTCTATTGTAAGTAATGAAAGAGAGAGGCATTATTGTTCATTGGGCAGCTAACACTGCTAGTCCTAGCTGAAGAGTAGTTTCCACTGGTTTTACAGAATAGAAGTTCTCTTTTCAATATCCGTGTTAAATTTGATGTTTTTTTTTTCTCCTAGACCCAAACTTACCACATCAATACTAGAAAAAAAAACACTGAACATCCCTGAAAGTAAAATGTTTGGGGTTTTTTGACTGTTTAAAAAAAAATAGAACTTTTCAAGGTGAGTGTTGTTGCTTGCTTTGAGCAGGAGATGAAGAAGAAAGCGCAGCTATGACATGGGTCCTGACAAAAACCCTTGGAGCAGCAGCAGCAGCATGAAGCCAATCTTTGCAAAACTCTGCTTTCCCAGGAGTGAACCATTAATAACCATTGAGCAGCCTGCTCTGAAATGTCCAGGAGGGCAGCTAAAACCAGAATTTGGTATGTCCGTAATGGGGAGTGAAGGGGGAGGCCAAGTCCTGCTGCCAGAGGTGTGATGTACATCCAGAGCCCTTTATAGGGCTCCTGCAGAATGGCTGAAAAAAGTAAGGCAGCAAGCAGGAAACAGCATAAAGGAAACAGGATGCATGCAGTGGTTCATGGTGATCGTGATCTATGAATTCAACTAAAACAGGGTCCCAGAACACAGAAGCCTTCTGAGCTGAGACGAAAACAATCTAACAGCAAAGGACACTTGAAACCAGCTCCAAGGCTATGCTGGAGGTGGTTGGAGAACAACCAGGTCCAGCAGCACAGCTGCTTGGATCTGCTGCCTGGGGCACAGCAGTGGTCCTCTTGACACAATACTGCCATGCTGTCTGGCTCCAGCTCTAGTGTCAGACTGAGACTTTGGGCTTCCAAAACCAAAAAATTCCTATCAATCTTCCCCCTGCCAAATCGCCCATGAACAACCTTTCCACTCTCCACAGTCATGCAGTAAGTTGCTGTGTTGTGGCCAGACTGTAATCCAGAGACTCAAACCCCAAAAGGCTAATTAAAGAAATACCAACATGATTTTCCAGCTATCACTTTGAATATCAGAGATGAGGCAGAATCTTTAGCAAAAAAACCCCAGATCCAAAACCATTAGGCCTTTCCCCAAAGTAACTGGACTAGGTTGCATCCCATACTGTAGGGAATTCTCCCTCTTTATCAAGAGTTTTCCCGCCTTAGTTTCTAAAATGACCCTACATTCTTCAGGTGCTTAGATGTGTTGCTCCTGATTAAACCCTGAGTGATTAGGACCCTGAAATCTTCTGATTTTCGTGACTTGGACCATTATTTCTTGCTGCCTCTGCCAGTTAGTTCTGAACTACCTTACCCACAGACTATATGGTTGAAACTATGGTACGTCTCACACCACAGGGATTTACACGTGATCTTTGCATCTTGGACCTGCCTTGAAACATAAATAATGGTTGTTCCACTTCACTGCCAAACCACACAGCGCTGAAGCAGAAGCTGTGTTGACCAAGGTGCAGGTTGCTATCTGAGATTGTTTGGCAGAGTGACTTTTTGGAAAGTATAACTGAAGCAACAAGACATCAGAGATGAGGATTTCATTATATGGCTCCTGTTGTCTTTTCATAAGAAGTGTAAACAGAGGTTGCTTAACTTTCTCTTTGGACTCACATAGCTTTTTCTTGGAGTCATTTATGGATGCTATGTCTTCTCTCAGTTAAATAGCACTCACTATTTGGGTGAAGGGTGGGATGACGGAAGTCATGGTTGTCTGCCTGCCAGTAAACCCTCCAGTCATGGGTGTCTTGCATCTGTTTGACCACAAAATTGAAGCCCTTCCAACCACATTTCACACAGCCATGTAAATACATAAATCTATTCTGACCATAGTTGTAGGGGGAGTGTTCTGTTCTTAGAACAGTCAAATAATCATCAGCTCATTTCAGCTTGGTGGCTTCAGAGTGTGGGGAGGCAAATATTTTCTGATAAAATTGAATTCAGTACATTAATTTCAAGGGAGGTTCATCTTACATCTAGGAAAGCTGTCTTTGCTGGTATAAGGCAGCAGTCTTAATGACATGGGAAGACAGACAGTAGTAGCTTAGGGAAAAGGCCTTTAGGGTTCTTGCATAAATTAAGGCACTCTTCTGGCTCTACACAAAATCCCACAGCTCAGTGCTCACTTTTGTGTGTATGTGGGGGAATATAGGACCAGAATATATTGAGAGACAAAACAGTAGTGCAAAAAAAAGCAACCTTGGCCTAACTGTAGGTGTACTGTTATCAGAGAAAAAGAGTTGTCATATAAATGTGCATCATACCTAGCTACCCTCCCTCCCTGTAGGGGAGAAGTGATTGCCAGTGCCTTTAGAAAAATGTCTTGTGGGGAAGGACACAGTGGGCAGAAAGAGAAATTTTTTTCAAGAGATTTTGCTTTTAATATGTTGAGCATCCTTTAAGTGGTTAACTAAAACTATCCTTCCCCTAATTCCCAATGAAAAAATTCTTACTGTGAGTGTTGAAAATTTTATGTTATTTGCTTGAAATAAATAGAATTGTTAGGCTGCAAATTGAGCTTTATCTGAACGATACAATCGTGTTGTGTAAATCAAAGATGCATTATAGTGAAACTTGGAGATAATAATCTGAACATTCATAATCATTGGGATAAGCAAAGCTAGAAACTTAAATATTACTTTAATATTAATAGCTAGACTGGCCAGCCCATAGATCAGGTGCTGGAGTGTGTCCAGAGCAGGGCAATGAAGCTGGTGAAGGGTCTGGAGAGTAAGTCCTGTGAGGAGTGGCTGAGGGAGCTGGGGTTGTTTAGCCTGGAGAAGAAAACACTCAGGGGTGACCTTATCACTCTCTATAACTATGTGAAAGGAGGGTGTAGCCAGGTGGGGATTGGCCTCTTCGCCCAGGCAACAAGCAAAAGGACAAGAGGACGTAGCCTCAAGCTGTGCCAGGAGAGGTTCAGGTTGGACATCAGAAAGAATTTCTTCACAGAAATGGTGATTAGACTTTTAATTGGACTGTCCAGGGAGGTGGTAGAGTCACTGTCCCTGGAGGTGTTGAAGAAACCAATGGACATGGCAATCAGTGCCATGGTGTAGCTGACAAGGTAGTGATCAGTCACAGGTTGGACTCGATTATATTGCAGGTCTTTTCCAACCTAATTAGTTCCGTGATTCTGTGCTATGAACTGTAACTACCATATACCAGCAAGGACTATGGGACCGACCCAAGCCCCCACCGACACCGACCTAAGAGGATGTGAAGATGACCATGTAGCAACCACTTGGTAATTGAACAGAGAGCCAGTGAAGAGTGAGTGATCCCAGACCCAAATATTGCTGTGGGTCCAGACTGTCATGTGAGGGATGGGGAGTTCAGATTGTAAGGATATAATTGCCCAGGGGTGTCTTTGTTCCTGGTCTCTCTTTTTAGGTCCCTAGCTCTAGCTGCCAGATACCATCATTGATCTGTGCCACTAAACCTGTCAAATGTGTATGAGAGCCTTGTGTTAAAAATTTTGTTAACAATGAGATCCAAGCCAAACATGAAAAACGAGGTTGCTTAGGCTTTGTACAAGTTCTGCTGTAGACTTTGTCTTCCCGCAGTAACAATGGGGACAGTGGGCCAGAACATCACTGGGCAGAAAGCAAATACAAATACCACTTCCTCTCTGCTCACCAATTCTCGTCAGAAAGATTTCATGCTAGGAAGAAGAACCAGCTCTTGGTAGCTGCACTGTGGGACTCTCAGGAGCAGAGGGAGAACAGTGGCTCTGGCTGCAGGATCACTGGCAGGGAATGCTGGGGAGCTCAGAGCAAGCTGGAGGGTGCAAGAAATCCTTCTCACCCACAAAAGCAAGAGCTACTTTGAAAGTTGTCAGGAAGAGCATTTACACAATTGTCCTCACCATCGCTGCAGTCACAGGAGCTACAGGTACTTCTGGTGGTACTTGGAAAGAGCTCTCTGTTAAGGGCAGGGGAGGAAAAGGCAGCGTACCAGAATAATATGGACTCAGCTCTTCTTTGGGAAAGAGAATCTAGTAGAAGGGATTTTTACAAATTGCTGAAGGGACTTTTGTATGGAAAACCAATAATCTGCAAATCAAAACATTTCTAGCTGTAAATAGATCTTTTCAGTCTTTCAGCTGCCAAGCAATAAGGTGCTGAACTTGGGCTTTTCAATGCTTTGATGAAAACTGGTAATGATTTCCTTGGAGTATAATATTTTTAATGATAGTTAACAAATTTATTACAAACTTGATTGATGGGAGGTTTTATGATCAGTGTGATCACCCTGTCAAGCTCTACTCTTCAGTATCAGTGACTTGTCCTGACAAGTGAAGTATAATGGGATTTTAAGACACTAGGTTCAGAATGAATGTTTTAATAAGACTTAGAAGGGCTAATTCCAAAAATATGGGATCTGAGAATGCAGCTCTAATCCTTCTTATTCCTAATCTACATTAATTATGCAAATTCCTGGCTGTTTTTCTAGTTTGTTTTTGTTAGCAGAGGTGAAGCTGGTCACAAAGCAGTGATCTTGAGTTTCTCAGGGTTCTCTGCATCTCACAGCAAACAGGAATGTGTTTTCTTTCCAGTGAAATGCCCTGGACTCCTCAACTATTTCTTCTCTCCCCACTATAGTGAGGAAAATTGGTTCCTAGAAGCTTCGGAGCGTCAGGGCAGGAATTGCCACCTGTGCTTGACTCCATTAAAAGGGCAGCTTATGTCCGGAACAAAAGTGGGGTGAATGTTTTCACAGACTCATTCTTCTGCTGTACTGGGCAGTGATGCTGAGGGAAAAAGCAACCTGAGAGATCGCTACAGGGAGATGGGCTCTGCAGCTCATTCAGACTCTGCTTGCCAGTCATGTGCTTTATCCACTGCCCCAGTGAGAGGACCTTACAGAGGGAGGGAGTGAAACAAGGCCCAATGTATGTGAACGCAGCCATGAAACTGGAGATGCACTCCCGCCTAAGGAGAGAATCACAGCTCTTGGGCTGGCACAGACATGGCCTCATGCTGGTGTGTCCCAGGGCAGGCACTTCTCTGTGAAGTACAGACCAGACCTCCAAGGCCGTGAGTGACATCCCTGGGCACTGTCTCACATGCCCTTCTCATTCTTTCTCTCCTCAGGGAACAACAGAGTGACAGTGACCGTAGATGACAGCTCAGTGCTCACCTGCCCTCTCAGAGGAACTATAACTATGCTAACATGGAGAACGAGCCCCAAGGCTGGAGGCCCCTGCTCCTTGGTATACAGGGCTGATATGAACATGACAAACAGAACAAACTGCAGTGACAACATAAACTTGACATTCAGACCAGGTCTGGCTCCTGCCCTTGAGATACGGCAAGTGGGAGTAGCCCAGGAGGGAAATTACACCTGTGATATGGTATCAACAGAGGGGATTTTCCACACAACGTACGACCTGACCGTGCTGGGTAGGGCACTTCTTGCTGCTTTTACAGTTATCCAAAGGACCATGTCCGGGCCTGGACATACAAAGCTCCTCTCCCCCTGCAGCAGGGGAAGTGTACAGTAAGAAGTGGAGCTTTTTCTTTTTTCTTTTTTTTTTGAGTGAAGGAGAGTAGAATTAGGTTAGATATTTGAAAGAAACTCTACTGTGAGGGTAGTGAGGCACTGGAACAGGTTGCCCAGAGAAGCTTTGGGTGCCCCATCCCTTGAAGCAGTAAAGGCCAGGTTGGATGGGTCTCTGAGCAACCAGGGGTGGTGGAAGGTGTCCCTGCCCACAGCAGTGAGGTTGGAACTAGATGATCTTTGAGGTCCCTTAAAATTCCTAAGCTATTCTGTAAATCTTGCTGTGATCAACTCATGCATTTCATTGATAGTAATTGCCATATCCCTTCTGTCTATTTCCCAAAACTCCTCTTTCTGCTGTTTCCTGTCCTACTAGTTAGAAATGACAGATGTGAAGCAATTTCCTGTGTACTCACAGAGGGTATGAATGGCTGTG
>VZTE01003429.1:194076-227740 GCA_013397775.1 Eulacestoma nigropectus | reverse complement strand
CCGCCGCCTCCCCCGCCATCGCGCTGTCGTCACGCGGGGCGGGCGCGCCCTGACGTCACGGGCACGGCGGCGCGGGAGCCGCGCGGCCACGTGAGAGACGGCGCTGGGAGGAGAGAGCCGCGCACACGGCGGGACGCGCACGGGGAACGCAGAAGTACATTAATGTTTGCAGTAATAACCAGCAGCGCCAGGGAAGTGTCTGCTCCTCTCCTCTCGTGAGACTCCCACCTGCAATGCAGCGTCCAGCTCTGGGGCCGCAGCACAGGCACGACATGGACCTGGTGGAGCGAGGCCCGAGCAGGCCAAGATGATCAGAGCGCTGGAGCACCTCTCCTCGGGAGACAGGCTGGGAGAGGTGGGGCTGTTCAGCCTGGAGAAAGCCCGGTGGAGACCGTAGAGCACCTTCCAGTACCTAAAGGGGCTCTAAGAGACCTGGAGAGGGACTGTTTACAAGGGCATAAAGCGATAGGACAAGGGAGAATGGATTTAAGCTGAAGGATGGAAGATTTAGATTAAACGTAAGGAAGAAATTCTTTACCATGAGGGTGGTGAGACACTGGAAGAGGCTGCCCAGAGAAGCTGTGGACGCCCCGTTCCTGGAAATATTCAAGAACAGGTTGGAAGGGCTTTGAGCTACCTGGTCTAGTGGAAGGTGTCCCAGGCCAGGGCAGAGGGCTTAAAACAAGATGGTCTTTAAGGTCCCTTCCAACCCAGGCTGTTCTACTCTGTGATTCTATGGAAATGGGGTTTATCCTTACCTGGCCTAAGCTTAGGTGAGAGACAGCACAGACCAAGTCTCACGCTCTCCTCTCCGAAACGTGCCAATGCACAATCTGAACATCACAGCTCATGGCTCTTGCCAGGCAGCCAAGTGCTGGCTGCTCCTGGGGAGAGTTCATCCCGTGCATCAAGGCTCTGCAGCACTGCCAGAGCAGAGGCCTAAACCAGCAGTACGGTAGGAGAGTGAGACATCATTCCTTGGACCTTTGTGTGTAACAAAGATGACGCTTCAGCTCCTGAAATCTGTTCAACAGATGCAGGCTGCTCTCTCAAGCTATGTGAAAAATGCCAGGTTCCAGTTTGCAGGTTCATGGAGGTTTCCTTAACCTGTTGAAGATGACATCACCCAAGCTCAGGAACCCGAGTGACACACTGACTGCTGAGTGTTTTCAAGCCCTTTATTGCTGTGGTGGGTTTAAATACATGTAGCAAAAGAAACCAGCACTAACGTATGCTTACACTGGTATCATCACTCCAAAACAGTAGTCCAAAAATGTATATGGTAACATTATCAAACTTACTGTGACATTATTTCAACTCAGGAATCACTTCAAAAAACCAAATTCTGAGAAAACCCAGTAATTTCCTATGGAATTAGAGAGAAAAAAATTGAGCCTGCTCAGAGTAGAACATATTGATATGAGCCTACATTCAACTCACATGGTTTTGAAGCCAGGCTCAGTTTACAATTCAAAAAGAATGCTTTTACCCTAAATTATTTTTTTAAGTGTAGCAAAAAACAGGGTCTATTTACACAGTAATTTCTTCAGATAAGTGGAAGCAATAAAGGTTTTTCTTGTGGGTTTTCTGTTTTGGTTTTGGAGGTTTTATTAATGTTTCTCTAATAGCAGCACTAACTGCTACAGTACAGTACCTGAGCTGTATTTCAAAACATAGTAACATTTTAGAGGCTGTTTTTAGCAGTCATAAATGTGGATACAGTGTCTTTATCCCCAGCTTACTTTGCTGTGGCACAGAGGACAGGCGTTATGATGGTCTGCTGCTTCGGCTTTCATGCAGTGCTTACACACACTGCACATCCAGAATCGATACTCCAGGATAGAGGCTCCTGTTGCAACACATACAGGAAGTTTACCATCTTCACTATAAAAAAGAAAAAAAAAGCAGTGCACCAGTTGTTGATTAGAAGTTACTAACTCGTGTAACACTTCACATAACCAAGTATGTAAATGCACCAGAGAATGCCCACCCCTAGAACCACACAGTCAGCAAATCAGGACCAGCAGATCCAAAGATGGGGTGAAAAGAAGCAGTGAAGACCATATAAAGGTAAGGTGTGATTAGACATCTGCACTGCCATTATACTCCTTACTCTGAAGTCTGAAGGGTCAACTTGACAGCTGCTAGTGAGATTCTGTACAGCTGCACAGTAGGATCAATCAAGACAGGTTAAAATCCTGTTTGCTAAAAGAAAATTGATTTACAATTGATTTCCATATTTTCAAGTTCCATGCTCTTAGCAGGTAACATGTCAAAGACACTATTCTGAGTACAGCCACTGCAAGGACTTACCCCTTAAATGTGCCCTTCATACTAATTTTTCCACTTCACATATTGATCTTTTCACACCAAGTAGATTTAGATTATTCACAAAACACTAGAGACCTGTTAGTTAATAATGGTTAAACATTCCCTTGTTGATACTTGCATCACCACACCATGGTGATGCAAACAGTAACATTCTTACTTTAATGGCACATGACACAGTACCAAAGTCCTACAACTCCTGTGCTTTCTCTACCTGCATTTAAAATTAAGATGAAGTTACATCTTTATGCCCAGTTCCTCATATGCACTCGGTGTCTATTTTCCCAAACAACATAGTGCTGTATTACCTTCCTTCAAATGGGCTAACACCTTCATTCTTGCCCAATATTTGGTTTAAGCAGAAAAGCACTTAATTAATTTGGTCATACAGAAAACCTGCTAAAACCCACAATACAGAGAACAGCAGAAAAAAATGATAGCATTATTATCGTATCATATAAAAATAACCCCACCTCTCAAGAACATCATCCAGATCAGGTTTTTTGTTATACTTTGGACTATATCTTGTGAATATCTCTAGAGCAAGGTCTTCATACTGTTGCCTCTGCTCTGGCTTAAGAGTTTCCAAGGATTCTAGTTTAACAAAGGCTTTTGAACAAGTATCAAATTCTCTGTTTGCACATGCACAGAGTGCCAAAAGGGAATAGATTTCAACTGCAGGGATAATGTCTTCATAATCTCGCAGATGAAGAGCTAAAAAAATGAAAAAGAGAAATCCAAGGAAATTATTACACATCTGAGAAGTGCAAGTATCTGTATGAAACAGTTGCTACTAGTAGATGGTATTAATCCTACAAATTGGATAAAATGAACTACAGGTTTTTTTTGACATGACTATGAAGCATTGTTCTAAAAAAACAATTAGGAGATTTGACTGGGAAATTAAAGTGTCTTCTTGAAACACTTTATTTCAGTTAGTTGGTTGGTTTGCTTTAAAAATATTAGAAGGATTTGAAATCTTCATTACTTGGACAAAGTACAAGGCACTATTTGTTTCTCTAATTCCCATATTTTATGAAGGACATCTGATGTAAATTCAGGTATGCCTTATAATTTAAGGAAAGAAACAAAACAATCAGCAGAACATCTACAGAGATTGACCAATTTACCACGTAATATTTGGAAAGATTTGCATTTTCTTCAGCAAAGTCCTTTCCAGGTATTGTGACTACAGCCATATTCAATTCATGATATGGTTTTGGTTTAAATTCCATGGGTCTGTTAAGAACTGAAAAATGTGGCAGCTATAAATGAAGTTACGTGCTGTCTTTACAGAGTTGAAAATTAATTCTTACCTGTTTTAAGTGCTGCATCTACAGAACCTTTATAGAGCTGTTTTTGTGCAAGTATGAAAAAGTGGTAGGCCTCAGCTCCTCGCCAAGCATTGTCTGCAAAGCGATTCGTTGAAGAAAGAACATCTTCTTCCAGCAAACCAGCCAAAGCTGAAGCACTCTGAAAACAAACCAGTATCACAAGTAATTTTTATATGAAACAGATACAGCAGGAAATGGGGATATATGAAAAGATCTTTTCTATACTTGGTGATTACACCACTCTCCATGTTAAGTAGGAGAAATACAAATGTACCTACAGTGAGCATTGTCAGGTGTTCTGTACAGAGCACAGGCACAACATATGGTACAGATTTTCAAAGATAAATATCATATATGTGTGTATACAAATTTATTTTGTGCACATCTGCAGACCAGTTCATAGTTTGGATTAATACTGCATTTCAACACCAGAGCTCTTAAAACTTTGTTTAAACTATTTCATTTGTGCATATGAAGATGAATGTGTGAGCAGAGAAAAAAAAATTCTTCCATTTGCTTCGCCCGTATCTGGAGCCATCTCTCTGCTGAATTACAGGCAACATACCTTAATCTAAACACAGATCACCTTTTGGGATCAATACTTACTCCTAAATGACATGAGAGTCTTGCAGGAAGAAAAAAGTCTGGAGTTTCTTAGTATGGTTTTCATTGGTATAGTGAAAACATTAAGAAAAACACATTTAACTTAGGAAGAAAAATATCTATTAATACATACGATTTAAATGTTTTAAAATAATACTTAAAACAGTATTTTTTCATGGAGGACTTGCTTTAAGGAAAGGTTTGTTCTTAGGAGGGAAAAGGGTTATTAAAAAAACCTTATAGGCTCCCATGAAGATGGCTTGCTTTATTCTGACTAGCTAGCAGATACCAGAATTCAGAAAGGGATTTAAAAAAAAAAAAAGATACTACCTCTGAACTTTTCTCTTTAACTTTTCCCCTTTGTGCATTTTGCATTTGTTCATGACACTGTTCCATAAGTAAGGCTGATAGCACATAAAGCTTTTTAACTCGCAAAGGCTTTGTCCTTTTCTTTGACTCTTCATCTGCAATCTTAAAAAACAAAAGAGAGGGATTTAATTCTCTTGGCCAATTGTATGCTTGTACAAACCTAGGAAACCCATGCCAAAAAATGATTCTGCCTTTAAATGTAATAATTTAGACTGCAAACAGAACTATAAATGAAAATGTCAAAGTGAAGTATGCACATTATTCTATATTTATTTAGCTAACGTGTATATAAAGCCAGATTCTCAGGAAGGATAAATCAGTATAACCATGTATAAGTCTATTGACCTAGTATAAAAATAAACTAAAAAACAGCAATTTTTAAACACATACATAGCTTTCAATAAGGTCTGGTGGTTTTCCCAGAAAAGAAGAATGTCTTTTGAAAGTAACATACATTATATATATATACACTGCTATAAATATTTGCTGTAAAAATTACATATCACTCCTACAGACTTTAACCTATAAAGAGAAATCTCTGCAGCCAAACCAAATCTAAGCAACATCTTTATCTTAAAAACACACCACAGCCATTTCTAATTGAAGGAACTAATTGAAGAAATACCAAAACTTAACTTCTAGTTATTGACATTGCTATTTTTTTTTTAAAGGAGATAAAAATAACTTATGACATCTAAACTAACGTGTACATTGCACCCCAGGCCCTAACCCTTTACTAGGCAATGCAGGGCATCAGGACCTTTTCTGAGGTGCAGTTCATCTCATACTGAAGCAAAGGTCTCAAAATAAATAGATGGCTTGTGTCCACAAAGTCTCCTCTCCACTAGCTACAGAGGACACCCAGGGTAACTATTACACAGAGAGATACCTGAACTCTGGGAGTCGGGTTCATCTTTGCAGTAATTCTGCATGATGGCATCTGCTTATTGCCTAGACATTGTTAAAACGAAAATAACCCGAAGAGAATAAAAGTAGCATGGAAATAGTGAGAGCTAGTCCAAAAAACCCAGTTATTTGACATAAAAATAAAACCTGCGATACCTTGAACATGAGCTTAGCAGCTTCGAAGAAATAATTGGCTTTACGGTAGAGTTCTATAGCATCAAGGATTTTATTCTTTTCCAGTAAATGACTTGCATATCTAGCTAACAAGGATCCAATCTCTTTCATATTGTGATTTTTAGCCAGCTCCACAGCTTTATTCCACTAGAAATGAAAGGAGACAATTATTAACCTCATTTTTTTCAAATACACTCTTAGAACAAACCGGTTATCCATGAACAGACTGCAACATTTGTGTGCAATATTTCATCACCATTTTGAACCAGACTACTATAAAATTAACATAGAAAGCAAGAGAATACAAATTCTTACATCATTGTCAATCATGTGATGCAGCAGGCTTGTGAAAAAAATGCTGGACCTCTGTCCAAAACAACATATAAAACAGTTGCTTCTGCTCTCATAAAAGCTTTGCAAAATCATTTCACTGCAGCTCATAGCTGGACATGTGGATTTCAACACTTCTGATATTACTTAACCCAGACTCTCAAAAGCATTTGAAAGAGGACCTCAACCCAGAAGCTTAAAGCACACAGTAACACTTTACTTATCCTTCTATACACCTCATTTTGTCTGTGAATTTTCCTGATCTTCAATGGTTTGGCTACTGTGTTTGCTCCACTTGAAAAGTTTGACAGGACTGAGAATCTTAACTGAATCTCACACCTAATAGCTCTTCAGATCCATAAACTAGGAAACTGTTCACATAAAGCCAGCCCTAGCCAGTCCTGCCATTCCCATCCATCAAGTTCCTCAGAGCCATCCTCAGTTTTTCCCTTATTTGTGTTGACACAGACATTTGCACAGGTTAAGTCACCAGGAAACACCTCTAGTTACAAACATGCAGATCAGTTTCCAGCTCAGCTTTTTCCACCTACATCCTCATGCAGTCACAAATCCATTTGCATCTATACAAAGAAGGAGGGGGATGTGGAAAATATCCAGAACAGACATCTATCTCTTCTCCAGTCTTATCCCATTCCATCAGGAGGTAGCACAGCCCAGCTTCACAGAGGCTACAGATGTCTGTATGCTGAGCATGCTGCCCACACACCCTGCATGTAGCTTTGCACTGCCCCTCCAGTGGTCTAATCTCAACCTCAGAGAACTGGCTTAAGCACCAAAGTATGAATTTTCCAGAAACTATGACAAATCATCTGACACTTAACAAGGATTTGTATTTACCTGGGCATCAGGCTGGAAATCTCACTGTTAAACTGGTATTGCTAAAGCAGATTCTCTCATTTTATTTTACCTGGTTGAGATGCACACAGGTATCCACGGCATCCTTTGGTCGATTACATCTCAGAAAGGCTGACACAGCCTGTTCACACATCCCCACTCTCACAAACATACAAGCTATATCCTGCAAAAAGCATCAGCACTGTGTTAAATTCACTTGCACATTTTTAGTACATTGTGCAGCAAGAGCAATATTATTTGGTTAATTTAAGTCCAAGAGGGTGGGGAACGGGTTGTTTGCTTCATGGATCCTGTGAAGGCACCATGCACTGTTGAAAATCTATAAAATAGTGTGCTACTCTCTACTGCTTCTAAATTCAAGAAAGCTGTTACAATGACGTGAAAAGAAAATGCTATGTCTTGGTTTACTGAAAAAGGCATTAAAGGAGCATGTTTTGCATTTTTCAAGCATTTTGGATTAAATCAACCATGGCATAGTTTTAAATTAGCTATTATTTAGTAGGTAATTTCCTGCTACATATACACACCTATACACCCTATCCCATCTACTTCCCCTCCTTTTAGAGTATTGTCAGTCAGGTCTTTCTAGGGAACTGGGACAATAAGGGAAAGCGAGAGTGATGGAGTATGAAAACAACAGTAATACCAGAGATCAATACCACAGTAACACCATTGCACTTCAGTGAGTAGGTCATAAACTGCATTCTTTCTCTTGTTTTTAACTCTCTCAAGATGGGAAATTTTAAATAAATAGTTGGGTATAAGACAATGAAAAATAAAGGTGGTTTTTGCTTACAGAGAGCAATTTGTGATTCTCTGGAAGTGAGTTAGCCAGATTCTCCAGTCCTCGGTAGTCCTCTAGCATGTAGTAACATTCAGCTAAACGTTCCTGGTTTTGTCCTTGGACATAGTACTGTACAGCATTTAACCTAATAAGACAAAAAAAAGTGGGGGTTTCTGATGTATAAACACAAGAGATGTTTTTAACTCTGTAAGTCTTTTGCATTTGTAAATTTAAAATCACATTATTTTAAATAGGTAACTTTCCTTGGAAAAGCTTTTGTAGCTAGAATTTCACTGTTTTTCCAAAATGCACTACAAAATCTAACTTTTACAGATCATTACCTTCAAAGTGTAGCAATATTGATTCTCTGACTAGCATAAGATTAGGAAGTCAAGGAATTCTTAAAGCTATATTCCCACGTCTGCAGAGATCACAGCAGATAATGGACAACTTACAACTAAACTTTCAGAAAAGGGCTTTACTGTTGTGCTTCCATATTTTAAAACACGAGCACCAAGACCTCCAAGACAATTCTCCAAAATTACCTAAGGCACCTAAAACTCAACTTTCAAAATCTAATCACAAGTTTTCAGTTGCATTGTGACAATACAGTGTGGATAATGGCAATACATAGTGGAGCTGTGAAACTCTGTGACATGGACTTAGAAGGCAACAAGAAAAGTTCATTTAAAAAATTCCCTGCAAGTTATTAGCAATGAAGACATTGCCTCTGGCTCAGTAAGCAGCTGACCTGCAAAATGTGTTTTGGAGAAATACCATCACAGGTGTGCATCGCCCTTAAAATCCTCCTTGGGTGCCCAGTTTGGGCAGCAGTTGGAGACAAATCCAGGTCACAGAGAATTCCGGACCTTCTCAAGTATTTGTGGGTTGAAGCTTTTAGAAAATTCATTGATGGTAAGTAATTCTGTCCTACTTATAACCCTACTTTGTTTTTTTAAATACTTTCTACATCACAATTGTATAAGTATTTCTCTTTTCTTCCCCTCTTTTGAAGCAGACAGACTTCTGGCAAAGCAGAGATTTTTATCACCTTCACCTTTTAGGTAGCTGATCAGCAGCACTCTTGTTTATCATACCATGGAACCACAAAGGTCTGAACTAAATCTCATCACTACAAAATTATCCAGTGTATTGCATCCTGACTTTCCTGACATCTGTCCCTCCTCATAAATTAAGTCTTGTCACCAGTTAATAATTTCCTTACTAGTGGTCCCTCTATTGATCGTACCATTTCTGCCGGTCTGCGAAATAGTCTCCAATGGCGTTGTGTGCCTGTTCCAGGAGGGCATCGTCTGAGTCCCCCGAGCCCGTTTTCAACAGCTGCAGCACCCGGAACCAATCACCCAGTTTGATCCGCAGCCCAATGGCAAGGTCTCTGAACAGAGAACAGCACGGAAAAGTCAAACACAAAAAACAGGTAGCAAAAATCTCAAGAAATGCATTCAAAAGTATTTTTGTGTTCTTAACCTGCATTGCAGGTATCAGAGTGATCCCAGATAACTTGTTTACAATTCAAACACTATTCCTTAAAGCAAATACTCAAGAGAACTCACAGGTTATATCACATGTATGCACTTTCTTATCAGCCACACTCCTGTGTGAGGAGTTAAATGAGTGAGACAGTTGGGCTGATGTTACTTGAAGTTCCCTCTTACTCTGTTCTGTATCTTTCACTACTGACCACTACAAGAGATGGCAGCAGCTGCAAAAGGCTAAAAGCAGAAGAAACATGAGGGGAAAGGTCAAGAAGCGAGGAATATGAATAATGGAGGCTAAAGCTGAGATGTAATAAAATGGATTTCAGAGACTTCTTTTCCAGATTCAGGGTGATTTTGGATAAAGGAGAAAGGACTCAGCAGTAGTTTTTCCTTTTTATTATTCATGCATACATGTGACTCACTGTCTGTCTGTCTGGCATGTTTTTTCTACCAAATAGAATAATTCTATATTACCTCATGTAAAAGTAATTCTGCAGGTGCATAGAAAATATGGAAAAATGGGAGAGACCTATGTACTTCTTCTAAAAATGTCCTCAACTTACAAGTAAATTAAGGAAGGCACTAGCAAGTCAGTGAAGTCAAATAAATAAAAGCATCTATCGAAAAACATTTAAATATTATTTGAAAAATAGATTTATTTCATTATGATTTATGGTAGATCCTTATCAGGATTTTTCTAGTTGGGAAAGTTGTGTTTTCTAGGAGACACAGAAGGTCATACAGAATTTCCATTTCTTGTAGCTGGAGAATAAGATGCTCTACTGTTGAAGAAACCAGTAAACAAAAAGTGTTTGACTTCTGCAATTCTATGTCCAAATTTCTCTTCAGCCATGTGAAAAGGAATATGCCATATTTAAAACTGGGTGTTGCAGTGTGACTGAAGTGCTCAGGAGGCAGCCCACATCCCCAGACCAGCAAACTGCCATCAACTAATTAACGATATGCAAAGAACTTTTCATTACCAGGCTCTGTTGGGCATCTCTCCCCAGCTCCTGCCTTCTCCCTCTGCCCTGCCATCCTGTCCCCCTTACTTTCATTCTTATAGAATGAAATAATAACTAATTTTTTCTCCATAATTCCCTACTGTTTTTCATGGCTCCATTAATCAAAGCTTAAAAATTTCACTGGTGCATGATTCATGTTTCTCCATGTTTGACCACCATCTACAGGCTACACTGCACAACTGCTGCTGATGATTTCTCATTATGCTTTTCAGTAGAGACAGTGCTCTAGCTAATTACTTAGTGTTAATTTATATTCCCAGTACTAAAGTTTTGCTTGTTTGTTTTCATTCCTGAGCAAAAATTACAGATTGGTTTCAATGTTTCACAGTTTCATCCAGAGTCTGACTCTCCAAAGATTACAGTTCATTAAAAACTCTGTTGTTTGTATATGTAATTGAGAAGAATGTGTACTTGGCTACTAGCGAAAAGCAACACCACATAAATTAAACATTATTTAAGATTATTTGTATTTTTGGAATCCCAGTTGAAATACCGACAAAATACTTGTGAAAAAAAACATCTATAAAACAGCACTACCTAGAGCAGCCAAGGTTTTGTAAACAGTTTGGAATGCACTGGTTTATCTACAGAACTGGTTATCTATGGATAAACCAAAATTCTCTCCATCTGATCCTTTTATGTCTTTGCAGAAACTGGTAAAGACTCTCCAGAGAAAACAGCCATTCCTGATTAAGGAATGCTTTTTTTTCCCCGCACTTTTTTTCTTTGCTGCTGAGATGTTTACGTGCAATTACCTTCTGTCCATATTCAGATACATTCTTTCAGCCTCTTCAAATCTGCTAAAATAGGCTGCCACTTCTGCTTGCTTCATGGACTCGCTCTGCAGATTGCCCAGGCGCTTCACAAACTTAATGCCTTGATAATCTTTGCAACGCACAAAAGCTTGTTCAGCCGTCTGCAGATCCAGCTTCTCAAGAGCAGCTTCAGCCAGGAGACGCCTGTGTGAAAAACAAACATAGCAGATGGAAAAGCAGCTATAGAGTAAATTAAATAAGGATACATTTAACTATTGTAATTATTTAAAGAAGACATACAACTGTTGTTGCAATTTATTGTTTATTAGCTAATCTTGATACAGTTGTGTTTATTCCTAATACATTCTGTGATCTGTCCGGTACTTGGTCAGGGAGAGATGTTCAAATAATTGCTAATATTCTTTAGTTCAGCTGTTCAGATGGACACTGGCTTGGGAGGAATGGGCAAGATTTGAGTGTTAGAGTTATGTGAAATGTGTTGCTGGTCTCAGTGCAGTTCCATTTATTTCTTTCTCCCTATGCATTTGTCGAAACTTTAAGCCTTGACGGCAGCCTCAGTCTAAATGCCTCCAACTACATCGGCCATGACAAATAAATTATCCTTCTGATCCATCTGGATGTTCCTTGTCCTGTTAGGACAGCAGTCTGGGAGAGCAGGGAAAACCTCTGGAGAACCTTGTAACTGGTACTGCCCCATTGGTTAGTTCTGCAAATAGGGAATTCAGGCCAACCTGTGTGCATCAGGTGCTTGAATGAGCTCTAGAATTTTCTGCAAAAATAAGGCTATTTAAAATTTAGACTGGCTGATTGACATTGTGAAACAAAGTCAGTGCAGTAAGGCACTGATAAAACCACTAATATTATTGCTGTATTCAGTGACCCAAGCCATCCTTAGGCAGTATCAGCTCTGTATTTTTTATCAATTTGAGAAGGTTGGTACCACTTAAACTCAAGTGCTCATCACTGACATCAAAGAAACCAACTGATCTGCTACACATCACCCTGTTTGTTGCACTCTAGAAGCAAGGTCACTGTTTTGTTCTGATCTGGAATATATTGGCTTTATATCCAGTACTTCTAATCCATCTCTTCTTCATAAATATGTGATGCGTTTTTTCTCTCATAATAAAAATAAAATTCATGGCAATTCTGGAGCAAGGTGAACAGAATTTTACATATATTTTGTGATTTTACGATATAAAACTTTTACTGAGACACAGACTTGCAAAACCAATAGTCATTTTATATTAAGTGAACAGATGGTACATGCAAAAAAAGCATGAACAATTTCAAAGCTCCAGAAATCTTCAGCTAGTTCAAGACATTAGCAAAACTGAAGACTCAAAACTCTAACATTTTACCCTACACACTCAAGCTAATAAAATTACAGTATTATTACAGAAACTTTCAATATGTAACTAGCAAATCCTGTTTTTCAAAATGAACATTCTGGAGACAGGGGCACAACTAGATAGAAAGGAATGGTTTTTGGGACAAACTTTTAAAGCAAGGTGTCTTGGCAAGTCTTTCAGCAACTCTAAGTTCCTCTCTGAACCATCATAATTAACAGTGAACTCTTCAACCCCCTTGATGCAAGCTAAACATCCAATGCTGCAAGAGAACTTTTAGCTTCAAAACAGAGCCAAAATTACTACAGTCAAGTACAGATAAGCAAACAATCCCCATGGAGTTAAAGAGAATTGATACCACTCATCAGGAAACCTGTCAATGAAGTTTTAGGTTCTGCACTGACTTTTCATTAAATTACCTACTAAGGCTTTTACTCTTCCAGCCCTACAAGTTGGGATATTAAACAGAATTCCAGAACTCCTGTTTTCACAGGTTTACTCTCACATGTTTGCTGTGCAGACTTTTCAACTTTAGTTTAATAGCTGAGCTATGTTTAGTTTAAGCATGTTAGTATCTCCATTTCTCAGATTACTTCTGAGATTCTGCATGGGAACACAGCACACCGAGCCCTTCTCATTTCTGTCCTTTATGGCCTGTCCAAATGCTGCAAGGTTACTCAAACTACTCTTATCCTATTATCATTCTGATGTGTTCCCTTTACTCAGTTTTAAGCTCTTTAATGTTCAATATCAAATATATAAATTTTAATTTTAATTTAACCAACTTGGTTAGCTTTCTGTCAGCTTTTCATTTCCTTTAAATTCCCTCCAAAACACAAGGAACACTGTGTTTTGGGGCCCATACAGCAGAGAGCAAAAAGGTGTCCTGAGCCTGCACCCTATATCCACTACCATGACATAGCACATGCCTGACGTTCTAGGTACTCCAACATTCATTTAATCTTAAATGACTCTGTGAAGAATGTATACTGCTTTGGCTGGTTTTAATTTGGGGTTTTGTACTTTCATACTAGATCTGTCTGAACAGGAAAAGAATAGAAAAGAACACAAATTTAAACAAAGTTGCCTTATAGGAGATTTTACCAAAGTCTGGGATGTGGATTGTCTTCTATGAATTGGGAAGATTCCTCAATGCCAACTTTTTCAATCAATGCTCGACTGTCTCGTAATGACCGAATCTCGAAATTGATGACGTAATCTTTGTTAGGATGTTCAGGATTCTAACATAATGGATAAAGAAACATACTTTTATTCCTGGTGACCTTTATTTTCACCCAACAAAACAGGTATCTATCATTAAGACAGACACCAACTTCTCCTACAAAATAAAATTAATTATACTGACCTTTAATATTTCATCCAGAAGAACAGACTTGATTTCTAAATCTTCAAAGTTGCAAATATATCCAGATGTTTGTATAGGTTCCTTAAAGTTAAATAAGTTACATAGGAATGAATTTGTATTTTCTCTGATTAAATCCTAATCAAATCTGTTAAGTATACATATAGATTCCTTCTTCTCCAAACTAGGATATAATTGCACTTCCAACAGGAAACAAATACAACAATCATTAACATTATTGACAATTCTGTAAACACAGACATCATTAAAAATCTTCATGTTTTCTGTAATTAAATACTGAGAAAGAGATAAAGCAACATCTGCAAATATTTAGATTCAACTGAACTGTTTTACAAGCATATCTACTAAAATTGCATTTATGTTTTCCAAAGCAAACAAAAAAATATGCTCCTGAAAATCTCATGCATTTAAGAAAAATATGACAGCAATTTTATGTTTCTAGGACTGACCATTCGTTTTACCTATTTGGTCCAAGACAACATTCCCACATAGGAATTGATAAGATTTTGAGGTTTTCTGAAGCAAGTTTATATAAACAAACACTTGCAGAACTGAATGGTAAGCACAAAAATAATACTGTTCAAGAAAGAGCCATTAACTTATGAGTGAATTTTTTAAAATGAGTAGTTTATGTATGTTGATATTTACCTCCGGATCCAAGTTTCTGAAAACATACATTCTTGTTTTCTCCATCATGGCAAACAAATCCGGGTTGTCCTTGGCCCACTTCATATCCCACACATCTCTGCGTTCCAGTTTCAGCTGCTCGCCTGCCTCTTGCTGCCCCGTGCTGTCTGCAACCCGCATGTCCAGGTCCAGGAAAGTCAGAACCCCTGAAAGGTCTATGATAGCAAGACGACTACAGACAAACAAAAAAAATAAGGCAGCTAAATAACACTACTCAAGGCTGTAAATCTGAAAGAGTTCTCTAACCTGGCACAGTATAATTCTATAGATCCCATGAGATGCTGTCGTGTGCCAGAACCAGTACAGATCTATGTGATTTTCATGTATCTGCACAGCAGAGACCAGACACATGGAAAGATGTTCTTCATCTGCTCACACAGGATCTGGCCCTACAAAGGTTCTGAAATATGCCCATTTTTATATCATATACCAAGCTGAATAAATTACAGGTTCTGTCCCTTGCCAAACTTTTCTTGACAAAGACTAAAATGATCAACTGAACAGAACTGGTTTTCCTCATTTACTAGCAGGAAATGAAGCAGATTATTAAATTAAAAAGTCAGTGTGGTGATGCAGATTGTTAATCCCTAAAATGGGATTTCTTGTGTTTCTACAAAGGGTATTCTTCACTTTTTTTCAAAGCAATATGAAGTATAATCCAATCAATCTTTGAAATCATTTAAAATATGGGAAAAATACAAGTTCTAAAAGGCAACATTTGAAAATTTACAGTTGTGTAGGTCTTCAGTGACTCATAGTAACCTATATTTACTACAAGGCCATTTTAAAAGCATTTCTAAATATTGATAGGCAGACAGCCTTAATCCCTATTAAAATTTCAAAAGCAATTTAGAAAATGAACCTCAAAATGCTTATGGATCTGAACTTATTTCCCTAGACCAAAGCCATTTAGGAAGAAAACAACTTGGGTTCAAAACAAAATTAATATGGCTCTGACTAGATCACATTGCCTTTTAAGCAAAGCAATCTATTTGTGGGCTATACCTGAAGAGGCAAGAGATCTACCCATGTATTATGAATTTTGTTTGAAATTATAAAGTTATTTTGAAGTGATGATAATTGCCTTGCAAATTCTTGTGTATTTTTGCCTTTTCTGCCAACACTCTCATGCACTCTCTTGCAAAAAAAATAGCTGTTAAGTAGAAAGCAACTTCAGTATTGGCACAGCTAAAGCTCAGAAGAACCAGACTTACTAGAAGCATCACCACTAATTACAGCCTGTAACAATGGAAAATTAAATGGGATGAACAAAGTTTCCAGGCATTAGAAGGACACAGAAACAGAAAGAAGTCACAGAGATATACAGTTTCAGGTTATGACATAATTTTATCAATTCATATCATGATCAAAGGAAGGTTATGTTTGGTTCATCTAATAAAGCAAAGGTATTTTCATGTATATAGGGTATAAAACATAGGAGACCTTTACTAACAGTCTCTCAGAGCAATGACTGTCCAGATGGAATTAATTTGTAATAAATAAATCGTTAGGCAACTATTAAGAACAACTAAAATTAATAAATAGTTTATATTAAATAAAAAATACTACATAATTATTATAGAATTGTGGATTTCATAGAATTAGTATTTTCACAAATTTTAGTGCTTCATTTTGAAATTGGATACCTGTGTTAGAAGCAGATCTGTAACTTACCTGGAGTTGCAGTTCAAAGACAGCTGATAGGCACGACAGCCCAGGGCATAGCTCTGCACCGCAGTCACACTAGGGAGGCTGTACCTCTGAAGAGTGCCAGATTCTCTTCCCTAGAGGAGAGCAATGCTGCCTTAGTGAGAGAATTTGTCCATCAGTAAACCCTTTAAAACGGTCTTATTTATATGCTGTTTTAGACAAAAGAGCTTTGGGATAAGTGATAGAGCATGAGTGGAAAGAGGGAATGTCATCACCCTAAAAGTTCTGAATTCTGGTATTTAAACAAGATACTTTAAGATGCTACAATTGACAGACCTGCTTAAATTAGGGCTCTTAAAACAAACAGTTACAGTCCATATACAGCCCACAGAATTTCAGGAGCCATGAATCTCCAGACATGGTCACAAAACAAAAAAGGAGAGGTGTGAAAAGATCCTTGTCCCATGCTGGTAAATCCCCTCCAAGAGTGCCATATGACAGCACCAGCCCAGGTCTGAAAGCAGGACAGCTCTGCTCATGTGGGGCTGTCTGCATACCAACAAGTCTCACCAGTTACTGCAAGACGAGAGCTAAATTTAAAAGGAAATGCTATAAAATACACTGGTTATTCACAAGCTTGACTAACAGGAAACAAATCTAAGTACCAATGTGGTTTGTCTTTATTTTGCTGAATGAAACACCCATTCCCTGCGTCAAGATACCATCAGGCCAACGGGCTGAAAGGATTCTGACATCCCTGGACTGAAATGACCACTGCCACTATTTTCTCGTGGTGCTTCTGTAAAGTGAACGACATATCCAGCTTGGTTTGCCTGCTGTTCAACTCTTACGCTGGAAATGAGTCAACATTAAATTTTAAAGGAGTGCAAATTTTATTCCTTCTTTTTCTTTTTTTTTCCCCCCCAAAGCCATCCCTAAGATCCTCAGCATAAATCACCATCTTAGACTTTTTCACATGTGTATACCCTATAGACTATGAAGCAGATTAGTTCAGAAGTGTGAGAAAATTGAACCACTATAATATGCATTCAGCTTCAGCACATTTATCCAGATCTGGTCTCAAAGACATTTCCTCACATTCCTTTCCTTTTAACAAGAGTCACAGATTAATTATTGTCTGAAGTGCATTTTCTTATTCTTCAAGCAGCAACAATCCCATAGTCACCTATTAACCATAGCACTTTTCTTGTTCATGCTTTCTCCCATGACCCTCTGATTTTGTAAAATCCAGTCCAAGGCTATAACAAAAAAACCAAACAAAAATACACACTGGAATCAGATCATGAGAAAACATCAAAATCTTTCTTGGAAGGTAGATAACAAGAAGAAACAGTGTTCTTCTCTCTCTTTGTCCTGTTCAGTTAGTTTGCTTTAAAGCCCACATTAAGTTTGTTCATCTAATGAGATAATTTTCCAGATTGGAACAAAAAAATGCACTGGCTCTTTGGCATGATTCAATACCTCACACATCTGTATAATCCAAGAGTGTATGAATCTGTATATAATATAGTACCATACATTATACCATTAATATGTAAGTAGACAAACTTTGTAAAATTTTGTCTAGAACATACAGTCTCAGAGAGACTTCCCAGGACTCAGATTACAGAATTAAGTCCTGACTTAGACTTTATAAAATCCTATGTTTAAGTATTAACTCAGGCAACTAGCCTGTAATTAAATTTTAAGTACTTAGTGTATTAGCCCTCCTAAGGAAAGAATCCAAGTTAACAGAAGAAACTGTTAAAGTTATCTTCGAGGAAGTTTAGAAAGAGATTTTTTGTAAGTTCTAACTTCAGAAATGCTTTGAAATTATGACTGCTTATGAACATAGAGCAGAAGAATCTTATGTCTACAAGCACAAGAGGCAATTAGAAGTTGTGTTAATCGTGTCGCTTACCACAAGCAGTATCTTATCAGATGCTGTTATTGCACAAATTGGATCTATTGTTCCCTGAAAGTATACAAGTGATATCAGTATCAGTTTTACTGCAAATTAAGAATGCTCTGCTAAAGAAAGAAGGCTTATTTAAATAAAGAAGAATGTTACTAAGTATCCATAGGAAAAGGGGCTATCAAACATTGTCAGCATACAGTATATAGATGGTTTATGGTATTAGTAGCCTTTGCTATGAGAATCATGACAATAATATTAACAGCTTCCTTTCTTGTCCTGCCCATCCCTCCAGAAAAATAAGAAACCCAAAATGTAACAGGTGTTTAACAGAAAACACAAGAAAGCGACAATCTCAGACTTGTGAGGCTTGTTAATTTATAATTTCAGGTGTATTACTAAGGACAGCCAGCACTTACACACACACCTGAAGTGAAAACAGCTGAAAATATTAGAAAAGAGCACAAAGGATATTGAGTTTCAACAAGGTTATATTTTGTTCAAGTAAGGGGAGCTGCCTCTGACCATGAAGACAGCAGGTGTCTACATACTGTACCCCAGAATATACTTTTTCCATGTTCCCCATAGTTTGCTGCACATTTCCAGTAACACATAATGACACAGTAACAGCACCAACCAGAAGGAAGAAACATAACACTTACGTACAAAAGGTAGAAGTAAAAGAAATTTTAAGTACAACCACTTCTACTAATGAAAATCTCTGAAAATAAATAAATCAACACTAACTACTGCTCTTTCAAGCTACCAGTGACACCGCAATAAACTAGTTCAAAACATCACTCACTTCAAACGCTCTGCTGTAATCAAGGTGTCCATCTCCAGACCCTGAAGAGGTGTCATCAATATGATAGATCCTGTAGAGAAGGAAAGTTAGAAGAAAAGGTGAGTCCAAAGAAAGGATCGTCTTTGGTAGCATATAGGTATGTCCTTGAAGAAAAAACTATTGTAACTGGAGAAGACAATAAAAGCTATGCCTGTTCTTATGTTCCAAAGCATCCCCTTTGATAAACCTGCTTTGTATTGATATAAAGATCCGGCAACTGCTTTCATTTTCACAGCCCCGATGGTCTATTCCCCTATGATCTGTAAGTTTTCATCCTTTAACAGTAAGTTCCTGCAAACCACCAACCACCCAGCTGTCTCTTTTCAAACATACACGAAGAATTACGTGTATGTTTGAAAAGAATTACGAAGAATTTCACCTTCACATCCACAAAAACTTATATATTACTATATTATTCAACACTTACTCATAACTTCTCTTTTGCCTTAAAAAGTAGCATTGGAAAGATTTTAGAGTGCTAAAATCATCATTGATGCTGAATTACGACTATTTACATTTTTCAATATTTTAATCTATTTATAATCTTGTCCAAGGCTAGAACATCCAGGTCCTACAAGAATGTAAGTTATTACACCATGTACAAATAATTACTCATTATTAGGGATATATGGTGACAGGAGATGGTAGATTTATAGAAATATTATATAGTGTCTCTATGGAAGGACACACAAAATAACACAAAAGAAAACCATAACAAAGTTGCAAGCTTGTGGAGGTGACAGAAAAATTAATGCCACAAACAAGCACCTGGGAAGGAAATATTCTGGAAGCAAAACAATGTTGACTTTGGCTTGTTTAGTTTGAGAGGCTGAAAGTCCATACAGGATTAGTCGTCAAAGCCACAATCAGACAGAAGTGTATTAGAGAAGAGCCAGCTGGACAGACTATATTCTTACAGGCAATGACACACAACAAGCAGTTAAAGTTATCATAGGGAATAGAGGTGCTTGGAAACTAAAGAGCATGGAGGAGAAACAGGAGAGGGGCAAAAAGGCACACAGCTCCGTAAGGAAAGCATGCAGCAAGCAAATGGAGACACTGAACAGGAACTAATTCAAAAATGTCTAAGGGATTTGGATAACACACAGTTGTTACAAAAAGATAGTATTTCATCTTACAGGCCTGCAAGTCAACAAACCTGATTAGAAAAATGAGAAGACAAGGGTTTGCATTTTAGACATGGAAGAATCCACCTTATCAATGACACCAGAGTACAGAGGAAGAAAAATGACAAAGCCTGAAGACAAACCTTTCCCTGCCCTCTTTCCTGGTCCGTGCCAGCTGATTGATTTCCATGGCTGTGAGCTTCTTGGCCACCCGATACTGCCAGACGTAAAACGCTTCTCTGGAAGCGGCGATCACGTGCGTTTTGGTCATTGTGACAAACAATGGCTCTGTTACAAAACCCAGAGAGTTGCAAAATTAGAGCAGGAAGCATTGGAGTAGATGCTAATTCATAATTTTTTTCCAAGATGGATGAAAGCATATGCCCATACATTAAAAGCAAAAAACAACAACCAGAAAATCCACCCACACACAACCTAACAGCGTTTTCCTTAGCTGGTAACAAGTTTCGCAGAGGCCTTGGGGCCTTGTCCAGAAGAACAGAGAAATTCTTTGAAAGTTCTGATTTTACCATTAACACTTTTCTCCCTACTATGTCAGCAAATCTTCATGCGCTGATGCAGAAAACATCAAATACATATAGACAAACTTTCAGGTTAATGACCAGTTAGCTCAGGAATATCTTGAATCTCCTTAACAAGATCTATTAAATACTTCCATATCTGACATATTTAAGGCGATTCAAAAGTTGACAATCTAGAAGAGGTTCTTCTTAAAATCAGTTCATAAATTTTAAGTTAGACAAGAAATGCTGTTTGTACCTTAGTTAACAGCTGGGCCAAATATCAGTTCTTTATCTGAATGGCAACAAATTAAATATTTAGCAGACTCTATAGTTAGTCTTACTTTATTATACCAAAAAATCACAGTGTAGGAATGCAGAATATTTTCTTTACTTCAGCCCTAAGCCCACTTAGACTATGTGCACAAATCAAGTATCTCATTCCTGCTGTCCATGCTCAGAAAAAAACAAACAAACAAACCAAACCAAAACAGTGAAGGCATAGAAAAATGAAGAAAGCTAGTATGCAAATCACTCAGTGTCTTTAAGTTCTACAAGTAAATTATTATGATACCAAAAAACCCCCCAGATAAATTCAGAAGAATTGTGCAAACCAGCCCGGTAGTGGAACACCAGATATCACGCAGATAACACGATGTAAGCACAAAATACAATTCTTTTACAGTGAATGTCTTGGGTTTTTTCCCCACTGTATTTTAGCACAGAACAGAACTCTGGAGGGAGCTGTAAGCCTGCCATACAGAAGAGCAGTGCTACAAGAGACAGATGGGGGAAGATTGGTTCAACAGATTTCATTTCTTTGAAACCAAGAGGATTATATAAGTTACCCAATGGCTGCAGAATACTTTGTAGTAAAAATGTCAATACTGGGTAAGAAGGCTTAGTGATGATGCTTAACATGTGAGCAGCACAGTTGTTTACATTATATGCAACTCAGTGTATTTCATGTACTTATAACACATTCATTTCAATAATTAGTCACATCCAAACTGATACAGTCTCCTGTTTCATCAAAAACATTAATAAATTCTATGTATTTACTCTGTTCTTTTATTAACTGCCTGCTGTATGTGCCATAACAATCAATGCTTTTATCCTTTAAAAATGAAACATGAGAATCTCCTGACCTCTGAGGGAATAAGGTTTGCTCAAATCACAACATTTTTGTACTAAGCCTCATATTTGTACTCGAATTAGTCAACATTTGAGTACTTGTGGGCCAAGACAATGTTAAACCACATTGCCATACCCACATCTGAAACCATGGGCATTCCTCACACTCACCATGTGATGCCCCCTTTGACTTACAGCTTCCACAGGGCCTAAACTTGCTCATTTGTGCACACCTTGAAATAGCCCAATCTGGGAAAAAAGGTTGTTCACATAAGCTCTGTTGTGATCCAGAAACAAGATGGCAAAGCATCCATGCTTTATCCAGGGGAATACAATCAATTACGCATTTTATGAACATGCCTAAGACTAAACTGACTGTTACTGCCAAAAAGCACACACACACACCAACCCGACACATTTTCCTGCTGCTTCTTTCATATCAGCTCTAGCAGCAGCTGGACAACAGAGTAAGTTGGATCAGTTCATTCATTTAACTGACCTCAAAATTAAATAAATAAAAGATTACATTAAGTTGGATTAAAGAGAAAATCACAAATGCTGGAGCAGGCAGGAATGAGCAGCCAGCATGGAGGGCAGGACCTTCCCTTCTTTGCAACAGGAGGCTCAGTGATGACTGGATTTAAGCCAAACGTGAAATCACAGGGCACAGCACACAGACACAATCATCAGCATCAGATCCATTCAAAGCCGCATCTGGAAGAGCAGCATCTCTATGTGGGAACTGATGCTTTTACAAAATTGCCTGTATAACTTCAACAATTGCATAATGTAGGACACATGGCATTTTTTCTAAAATTGCTTTAGCATTTTATATTGGTCAGTCATTGAACAAGAAAATACAAACAGAAAAATCTGTGGAAAAAGAAACTAAAATCCAAGTCTAGACTGGACACTATGAAACACTTTTTACAGAGGGGATAGTCACACATTGGAACAGCTTCCTAGAGAGGTGGTCAGTGCCCCAGGCCTGTCAGTGTTTAAGAGGCATTCGGACAACGCCCTTAGCAACATGCCTTTGGTCAGCCCTGGAGTGATCCTGGACTGGCTGATCCCTGTCAGTCCCCACCAACTGAAAGTATTCCATTCCACCTTCTCACCTCAGAGCCTTCCACACTGAGCTATGCTCTGCTCCTAAAATGTTTTCCTTCTTGACTGCATAACAGCATAAATTCAACATGAGGGAAGGATGTCCCAGCCACTCCAAGTTTAGGCTGCTGCTGGGGCAGAGAAGGAGGGAATAGGATTTGTCATTTCCTAGGAAAGACAATATGCTCATTTCAATCCCTTCAGGCTGAGGAAGATCTAGAATCTCTTTCCAGGCAGCTGGTTTAATTACCTACATTTCCTTCAGTGTAGGGAAATACCATCTTATACAGCAGCATTGATTTACCAGCAGGTGCTGCTCACCTTCACAGAACCTGTGATCTGACTATTAAGCAGACAGAAATGCAAGCACCTGAAGTCTGAAGGAGGCAAGAGATTTGGACACTCCTTTGCTCAGCATTTCCCCTGCACAGCAGCTTTCCATGCTCAACGTGTAAACTTCTGGAACTGTTTAGTTATTCTTGTTGATTTTGCAGATACCCAACTTCAGTATTAATGTCTTAATACTTAATTTTCAGACATTGAAAATATGTGGGGAAAACATTTAAACAGGTGCTTTACTTTTCAGTGATCAAATACTGAAAAGGACTAAACAAACCATCCCCATCAAAACAACTCCAACATGTGAAACAACTGCCCTTTAAATTCTCTCTGGCCCTCCTTTCTCTTCTCACCTCATTTCTCTTCATTATTCCTTCATAAAGCCTCCTCCCTGAAGGAAAGAAACTTTCTTTCCTATATATCCAGGAATCTCGAATAACCTAGTGTCTACATTTCATCCACACACACTCCAACTTACTTCAAAACTGTTAGAAAACACCTGCTCAATGTCTAATCTTCTTGTAAAAATAGTAGACAGAAAACAAACTTAATGCATAACTACATTGCTTCACCACATGAAAAGGCTGAGATGCTTTTTAGTCTATCAGATAGGATACACAAACACAAGAAAGACAAGTAATCCCACCTAAATCTGATGGAAAGGAAGCAATCTGACAGACAGACAATACTAAACTGTTGTTTTCATACAAGTCTGTTACAGGCTGTTCCTGAGAAATTAGAATGAACTTAGTCTAATCAATAAATCTACTCAATTTTAGAGCATGATTCAAGTATCTCTAGAAGTGTTGGCTCACAAATGGAAGAAAATGTCAGGCAACAGCAGGGACAACTGAACATGTTGGGACATGTGGGACAACTCATGAACAATCACAGTTTACAGAACATAAATACTCAAAATCCGTTATAATTTACATTAAAAGGATCAACTAAGTAACAGCAATTCAAGTGCTGTTTCACATGTAGTTCAGTCATCTCTGCTAAGGCATCCAGGAGGGACGCAAGACACCTGGGCATGACTCCAGCTCTACCCTTAATCCACCTGTATGTTGGCTAGGCTGTTGTATTAATTTCACTGCGTGTTAAACACACACTTGAAAGATAACTCAACACTTCACTATGTCAGTGCTCCTAAGCACATGTAAGATGATGATATAATCCAGCCTGAGTGACCTTTTCTTAGCAGATACCATCTGCTGTGTTTCCATTAAAAATATATTATATAACAAGATATTTAACCTTCTGTAGTGTATATTTAGTTATTCATCAAAGGACTTTGACAGAAAGCTTGTGAGCCTGTAAAACAAGCACAGAAGACACTGTGTTGGTTAATTTTTGTACCAGAGTAGGATGGAATGCAGTAATGTTAGACAATGAAGAAAAGAGTAATTTATGGGCTAGCAAACATTAGCTATTGTGAAAGACCTCAAATACAAGGCACAGGAAGCAAAAGAAGCAAAACAAAAAGCAGTATGAGGAACAGCTGAAAGTGTAACCACCCATCAATATCTAAAGAAAGCTGAAGTGATGGCCCTTCATCAGATAATGACTGATTAATCCTTTTTTGCCATCATTAACACAGACAAGCATTAGAAAGCTAAAGACATAATTAAAAATTCAACAAATAAAGGAAATAAGCACTTCTTTTTTTGAGCCTTACTTGAGCTACTGGCTTAGAGCCCAACAACATAAGATTTACATCTCCTGAGGGTGAATCAAACATTGCATAATGTCACAATTACTTTGTCATTAGGAGATTAATAGTGCTTTGTTGAAACAGTATTATAAAATATTACAAATTGACAACTTCAGACAAATTGTGCCTTAACACACATTCTCAGATGCATTATTTAAATACTCTGGCAGCTACTTAGCATCCCTAGATGAGCAGTCTTTTTTCTCCACTATCAATCTTCTATCAGGACAAAGTCCAAGAGGCTTGGCCCAAGAGGCCTGCAAGGCACCGAAGTCTCAAGGAGGAGCAAACCCTTTATGCTCACTAGAGCTCCAGGTGATTCTTGTTTCAACAAGGGGCAGTCTGCTAGAAACCAAAAATAGTGTGTGTTCAACTTGGAGTAGTTACAGCCAATCAAAAAGTATTGTTTAGACTCATGGCAGTGAAGAGCACACACTCAAGAAAAGGCAAGAGCACACAGATACCAAGTGGTCTGTTGAGGACATTCTACAGCAGAAGAAATCATTTTTTCTCAGCATTTATATTTATAAATATTTATAAATATTTATTTATGATTATGAAAATCGAATAAAGTGACAACCTAAGTGTATTTAAGCCACTCTGAAAGACAGCACTTAGAACTCCAAAACAAGAACAAGAGTTAAAAACAAAACTCATGTAACTTTTTATGGACAGAACTTAATGTAACAATATATCCGTTTACTAAAAGAAAATAACCTGAAAAACTGTACTGGTAGAAAGAAGAGGAAAAAAAAGAATTTCACAAACAGAAAATAGCATGTTTTATGAGTCAGTAACACCCCTCCAATAATCTTGAGGAAGAGATAACTTTACTTTTTACCTGCTTATATCTTAAACTATTAATAATGACTCTCACCTGATAAATGATTTAATGCTGATTTTGCTCATTTATAAACAGAACAAAAGGTCAATGACTTTGTTAGAAATCATGTATCAATTGGAATCTTAGAAGAACTTTCAGAAAGGTCTTCTGCCCTTAAGGTTTTACAAGGTCTTCTCTCTCTATGGACTTCTGCAAGGCAAGACAGCTGCTTAAGTTCAGCATGCTGTCAAACTGGAACAATTACACTTCCTACTGCCAAGAAGCTCCAACTGTGATAAACAGCATGATATACTGTACAATAGGACCTTGACCATGTACAGCTGTCAACCTCTTACACAAACTGACCTTATGTAAATATTTCAATTTGTTCTATAAAGTTGCATTTTCAAATATAACAGAAAGAGGAAAATAACTATGATGAAACCAGCACAATGTGTTCCAAAAGAGTTGACTTTATAGGTATTTGCTTTCCACTTTTACCTTCAACCCCTTCTGCAAGTTTGGAGAGCAAACTTTAAGGGAGTCTTACAGGATGCACATATTTTTTAAAAAAGGCTGAATCTTTGGCTGTGTTTACCATACAGCAATGAAAGACTCACTTGTAATGTTTTAACTACTGAGGCTACAGAAATTTTTCAGGATTCAAAAATATAAATATTCCTCATCTCAGGTATTTGCCCATCTATGAGGCTGAAGGCTATAATGCCCAGCATTTTCACAAGTGAACTCACTTTAGGAAAGAGCATTGCAAATCTCTGCTTTAAACTGGTTCTCCAACACTGGAGGGAACAGCAGCAGACTGCAGAAAGCTTCATTATGCTAAAGGAAGAAATTGTTTAATCTCTTCAGCACAATTCAAATGCAGTTGGAATAACAACAGCATTTTTCAATTAAATAGCCTTTCTTTTTAACTGTTTCCAGTTACTGAAAAAGATTCTTTTCTTGTGTACAGGCAGCTGTAGGAGATGGGTCATACTGGCAGAATCATAAAGAAACCTTTGTTATAATGTAAATAAAACTCTCACAAATTCAGAAAGTTCACATAAACAGAACATTAGAAAAATGCAAAGCAAAGAGTTTAATAGCAGAGTTAGAGGTGTATATGCAAAGCTAATTTTAACAGTGAGTGGGATTCATCTCACCTAATTTTAGACATCTCTGACAGAGATGAGCTGGCTGCCCTGGGTTTCTTTGTACCCAATGGAGAGCAAAAAGACGTCCTTCATGAATGATTCACTCAACTTATTTTATATGTCAACTGAAGAAATGAGAAGAACTACTCCCTCTAAATCCCTGAATCTGCCTCCCACTCAATCTCACCTGCCAAGTAAGAACAGGAAACTACTGGGCACATACAGTGTAGGCATCTGATCAGGAGCAGAGACAGGACAGGGGGGACAAACAGGCACCCAACTCACATCACCATCACCCACCACATCATCTTACTTCAGTGTTTATGTTGTTGGGATTCTGGTTTGGGTTTAGGGTTGGTTTTTTTTTTTTGGGGGGGGGGGGATTGTTTGGTTGTTTTGTTGCTGTTTTTTCCTCCATTCTTGGGAAAACTTTTGATATTGAACTTCCTGGACACATTATTCCGTCAGATTCTGGTATGGCCCCCCTATTGCAAAAGGTGGCAAGAGGACATCAAAGGGACATAAACAGAAATCCCAAGACTAAAACTACCACAATATTTCATACACTCTCCATAGGACAGAGTAGTCAAACTCATTCATCAGAGCATACTCTTCATTTTATTTATGATCTACAATATAGGGCATGAATTTCACAAAATGTGTATGACTCACAGCTGATTTCCTCCTGCTATCACCAAAAAACTGAACATTAGAAAATGATACTTACAAACTTAGTTAATATGTAATAAGGAATAAAACTGTTTAGAAGCACCGGATGAGGAAAATAATCATCTTTATGATCTCCATTATTTCTAGTCTTTGGCTGATTTTTTGTCCTACCTATATTCTTCTGTGAATTGTTGTTACTTCCTTGTTTAACAGTTCTTAGCTTACTTTCCTCATTATTTCCATCTTACCAAAACTTTGCTCGACACTTTACCCATCAATTTTATCAGACAGAATGGCTGTTTGTTGTTTAATAATAACACCAAGTATTAGCACTATGGCTTGGAACTAACTTCTCTACTGAGACTAATTTAGCCAGAAGAGTTTCTTTTTGAAGAGGGGATAAAACAATGGCTCTAGAAGGCAATTTACATCAAAAAAACTTCATGAGGTTTCTTGGCATAACAGAGTCTTCTCTCTCATTCAAAAGCAAATAAATATTTTTTATAAATTTAAATAAATTATTTAGCCTTTCAACAAAACAGAAGAGTTAATCAAAGAATAAAGCTTCAAAAAGAAAACTGCAAACAGGGTTCACAGTGTCTACTCTGAATCTAAATTCAGATCTATCTGGGTAACAAACCAAAAATAAAGCAAAAACCAGAACAAATAAAAGTGGATTCATTAATCAAAAAAATGATTAATTTGTGGGTCTGTCTACAATTCCCTCATCGGTTTAAAGGGAAAATAATCAATGCTCTTTATTCTCAAGCAAAACTCACAGAAAACAGTGGTTTGCAATTACTTGGCAATGTTCTGTACCACACCTGCAGCAAATAAACAGTAGGGAAAGCCTGGAATTCAGCACTATTTAGGATTTGGGGGGTGTTTTCATACTTCTGTTATAATCCATTGATTTTTTAAATTGAATTTTAATTTATAATCTGAAACTACTTAAATAAAACAATTGTGAGAAAGATAAGGAAAATTTATTATCAACACTGAAACACAAGAAATTGATGTTTAAGATATTTGGGAAGCAGCAACAAGTTACTTTTAAATGAAAGTCCAAATCAAATTATTTCACTTCCTCTTATGCAACTGGACCCTTTTCAAAGTACATTTCCTTAAAAAGAAGTTGAATTACGACTGTTGTGAAGGAAAATCTGAATTGCCAAAAAACAGCCATTAAAAAAAAATTAAATAAGAGAAGTAGCGATTTTTAAAAATTCTGTCATCCATAGTTTGCATTAACTGGAAGAATCAGTTTAAGCTTAGCCAATTTGACAAGGACTATGACTGGTTTTATAAGACATTATCTTTATTAACAGATAACTAACAGGTCACTTCCAACACAAATTACAGAATAAGACTATACCAAGCTGCTTACCAATATCAATATATTTCGGGTCCAAGGGTGTGCCAATAGAATTGCACAGAACCAGCACATACTGTATGGAAATAAAAACAAGGTAGAAATAAATTACTACTACACTTTTTGTAAATTAGTAAGCTCTACAAGGTTTTCTGTGAAGGTGCATCTCATAACCCACATCATACATTCTAATGCTCATCAGCAACAGAAAACACAGAGACCATGACTGCAGCAATTATAAAGCAGCATAAGCATGAGAGTAATGAGGTATTTGCCAATTAGCACTATAAATGAAGAACAGGCACAAAACAGGCAAGTAACCAACTGCTTTATGCATGGGAACAAATCTACCAGAAAAAAATCCAACAGGTAGGAGGTACCACCAGCACGTCCACAGACAACACATGGGCAAGACAGACAGCATCTCTCCTGCTGCTGTGCGAGGCACACACTGCACTGTGAGTATTTACAGGCATGACACACCACTGACTCAGTGACTTAACTCTCATCAGCTGCTCATGCAAAAGATAATCTAATGAACTCTCAGCAGTTAGGATCTTTGTTCTATCTTTTGCCATATCCTTGGACCTCCAAGAGGGTAACAGTGTGGGGAGAACTGTCAATAAGGCTCTCCCTCTGCTCTGCACTATCACAGGTACTACAAAACTGGCGAGTTTTTTTTTAGTTTTGCCCTTATTGTAATTCCACTGGGGAAGGCTTTGGTGGCACAGGCACCTCAGAGCTTGGGCTGTTAAATTCAGGAAGATGCAAATACATAACAATTCACTAGACATCAATGCTTCATTGTTGTAGCTTATATATTTATTTCCTCAGATCTAAATCAAGGATTAAATAGCTTAATGATTATTGCATAGGGAAATGCCTTGAATGAGAAGTGTGGAAATTAAGGAGCAACTTTTACTGTCAAGTCTTTAAACTTAAAATAAAATAAATATAATATACAGGACTATCAAAACATGAATTGCCCAAGCGTCATTACCCTGATTCTCCAGGAAATGAAAGATAATTATTTCTTCATGGCTCTTTCACCTCCTGAACAATCCATGTAATTGGGGTAGTAGACTACAGCAACTGTACAGCTACCCTTCTAAACTGATAGATTGACAGCTTATTCATCACATGAGAGCAGCTCAGTTTAGCTTTTCATCTACTGCATGAACTTCATTCTTTCAAAGAAAAAGAGCTGAACATGGATTTCTTTTCATTAAATAATTTTTTTTCTGGTTTGGCCACCAGTAAGTACCTCACAAAAATAGTATTTTTATTTCTTTGTTCATGAGTTAAACTTTCCACCAGCATTCTCAAATTTCTATTATCCAAAAAAATATGTTGTGCCTCTGCCTTTGTAGGAAAACACACATGGCTTTTTTAGCTCTCTTTTTTTCTATTTCCATCATGCTTACATAAATTCTTCTCTAGTAAATTACTCCCACTTTCACTCTACAATAAATTTCTCTTTTATGCCCTTTCTAGTAATTTCTGAGACTCCAAGTCAGTAGATCAGAGCTTGCAAGGGATGATGGAGTAACAGTATCCAAGACAGGCTGTATGACCCATACAGGGTGGTGCCAGGGCAGGGAGTTTCCACTGTCTGATTTACCCAGCCTTGTTATGGATATCAACATGAAGTCTTAACTTACTGACACATCTACTTGCAATATCTTTAAACAGGTCCTGCTGAAATTATGTCTTTTTTTTAACTATTGCTGTACATTCTGCCAATTTGAAATCAAAATTCTAATTACCAAAATCTCTTGTAAACCCAATCAGTTTTTCAGAAAACAACTCTAATGAACTGCTACCCATAAGCGTATGCACTTCATTTCCTAAAACCTGGCAACTCACAGTGTTAATAACTACACTGGAGCCATTTCAAAACAAATGAAAGGTCCTTACTATCTGTAATTTTCAGGTGCTAAAATTAAATCTCTTATTTATGCTCATTAAAGTTACACTAAATCTCTCTAGTGTTTGTTTCCTCCTTTAAAATTACAATCCAGGAAAAAAAAATATTTTAATGCAGTCAACTTCACCAAATGGTTATGGCCACATATCCTATGTTTTCAGTCCATATGACAGTATACCATTTATTGCACAATAAAGCAAAGCAGCACTAAAGCATGTTTGGTGTTTTTTACCATGGCACCAAATGACTCTGTCTCATGCTCCTCCTTTGTAAGCAATATACAAGTGATACAGAAAATAATTCTGAAGTGATTGAGCAAGAAAAATCGTCTAACAGTATCACGCTAACCGAACATTCATTAACCAAAGGATACATTTATCATTTGTGATTACATATAAAATAAATTAATTAACAAAGCAGTTTGCAGTAACATGTAATTTATATCACCTAAGAAATTGCCCCTTTTTTTCCATTTCTGACTGATGAAATATTCATTACCATTCCAATGCTTTTAGCTTGTCTCTGGAGAACTGTTCCAAATATTTCTAAAGAAACATTAATCTGGAAGGCTGCAGTTTTTATTACGTTACTAATGGCTACAAGGAGTTCATCTGTAGATGCAGTTTATCAGCTACTTTGTTATTTGTTGGGATTCCTTGTTTTTGAACACTGAGCCCATTCAAGTGCCTTTCTGTCAAATAACAACTGACACAACCCTAAGACAGATTTAGACTTTTACATTTCATTTTATTCTGGCTGTAAAGAACTGACATGTGGAACAGAGCATTTCAAGTGAAAATTAAATACAGATTTTACCTGAGGCTGATTTTCATCTGCTTTGGTTGCTAAAACACAGAAGTCCCCATACGTTGTTACGGAAATAAGGCTCTTGACATATTTCACATATTTCTCATTGTTTTTTGTGTCCCAAAAGACTACACAGCATTCCGGGCGATCTGGTCGGGTATAGGCATAAACAACGGTATTGGAGCAGTAACCCCACTGCCAAGGAAGACAATGTTGACAAAGCCAATCAGAAATTGTAAGCATTCAATAATGAATTGTTCACAGCCATGAAAAAAAGAGTTTATTTCATACACACAATCAGTATTCAATATTTTTTACCTGTCAAGTGACAAACTGATTTGTTAAAAGTATGAGAACACAGCTCAGGCAGTAAGATATTGGCATTATACTAAACTGGCAAAAGAAGCCTTTCGATCATGCAAAGTAACCTCACAATTGGAGGATCAACCTCAAAATGTGCAAGATCTCACTTTGCCTTGTTTCTTCTTTGTTCAGCAGGTATGCAGAAATACCCACTGTGATGATGGTTTTTGCCATTAAAATGCTTGCTTTGTGACTACTGATTTGGAAACCCAAAGGTCATTTCCCAAAGGAAATATAATAAATACCTTAAGCAGTGCAATTCCAGAAGCAGACAAATTAAGCAATTATATAGGAGTGCTGTAATAACTCATATCAATACCATATTGATACCTCTTCCATATCAATACCATGAGAAAATCTCTCCCTTCCTCCCAGAAGAATATAATTATTCCTCTAACAAGTATGAGAAAGGGCAAAAGGGCAAAAGAAACAGAGTATACATATGAGGATGCATTTTACTGCATTCAACTGATTTAAAGTACAGAATTTAATAATGAAAATCCTTTCTAATACAACAGAATCAGAAAATATCTCAGAAAGGAGGTGAAGCTGTCAAACAAGACATAAAGCAAACCACTTAAAGATAATTATGCAATTGTAGAAAAACTAATAGAATTCTCTGTATCAGCATCTACTAGAGAGAGAGAAGAGAAAGCTTATTAGTGCTGGCAAGAGGTTCCCACACTCCTCAGGAAATTAAAGCAAGATGATAAACTACAGCATAACCAGAGGAACTTCTAGAATAGATCTACAGACTCTTAATTAGTATTACAACTCCATGCAAACTATGGATAGTTCAAAAAAAGATGAGCTCAATTCATAGTTTTTACTGTCATGTTAATTTAAAATTCTCCTTCTCTTATTATACTTTATTGAAAAATAGAGGAAAACAGATTATTCAGTACATTGGTAATGTGATATTAACTCTTCATCTCCAGGTCATTAATTCCAATCCAGCCTAAGATAATTACAGCTTTGAATCACTCCCATTTAATAACTGTCACTTTTAGAATATCTAGTTCCTAAAGGGAGTTACGGATATAATCAGAACACAGCAGAAGTAATGTGTATTATTTATTGAAGGAAAACATGTATCATTCACCATAAAAATATTTAACATTGAAATAGAGTACACTACTAACATATTAAGAGTTTATCTGCTGCAGAAATAGTTTAATTTGAACACATCTTTTTCCATTTCAACTACGCAAAATAGGGTGAGGGGGGAAGAAGAGCTTACACAGTTTCTAAAGAGCTTGCAGTTTCTAAAACTAAGTTTTCAAAATATTTTTTTTTTATTTGCAAAAATAAAAAATAAAAATTTGCAAACTGTGCCAGATCTTGAAATATTCGTGGTCTCCTAGATACTGATGAGTTTAAGAAAATGCAACAGGCCTGTGTTCCAGCTGTTACACATTTCCCAGAATAAACATTAGGTAGCATTTCCTGAAAGACTAATTTCCAGCTCAGATTTCCAAAGTCTTTTCCGGAAGATTTACAACAAACTATTTCAAATTGCTTCCTAGCAGATTTGTGTTTACAACTCCCTGACCAACGGTTTTTCACAACCAAGTGGAAGAATACATTTCAATATAGCTGCAGGATGTTCCTCACATTGCATTCTCTCTTTCTTTTTAATTACAGTGGCTACACACTGATGATTAAAGAACGTATCCTATGCTGGGAAAAAAATATATACGATACTGTATACTGGACAGTAATTGCTATTATTTGTTAAACTGTAAATTTAAGTGAAATAGTCCTAACTCCTAAA
>VZTE01003429.1:166294-194044 GCA_013397775.1 Eulacestoma nigropectus | reverse complement strand
AATAAATATAAAAAAAACCAAACACAAAAAAAAAAAAAAAAAAAAAAAAACACTAAATGAAAAAACTCAGATGGTGGATAAGATAAAACATTATTTAGAATTAGCTGAATACATACTTGTAAGGAGTATATTAAGAATTGAAATGTAAGTAGGAAGTACGTCTATCAGATTGCATTCATTGTTCCTCTGAACAACGAAGGAACCTATTGTTCAGGTTTCTACACAACTTTCCTGGCTCAAATAAATAATTCACCACCAAAAAAAAAAAAAACCAGTAAAAGTAAGGCTCAAACAATTCCCATCGTATCACTTAGCTCAACCTAGTTAACCAAACAGCAGTGAAAACACAGGAGCCTTACCCAATGATATCCTCATTTCCTACCAAATTTAGAATCATGCCCAATTTAACAATGCATACATTTCCTTATTGTGAAAATTAAACTCCAAATGCATTGTAAAGGCAATGGCTAAGTCATTGCATCACCAAGACAGACCTTCACATTCCACTAAAACTTCAAGTCAGTAGTGTTGATCAAGCTGTAATCGTAAGTTAAGCTAATACTAATTTCTTATATATATATATATATGTATACATATACCTACACACACACACATATATGTATGTATGTATATTAGAGCAAGCTACTCTTTCAACCTGATCAGAAAGAGAGTAACTAACAGTAAACTTATTAATACAATTTAGTTTCACATTACTACATACCTTGTAATGTGGACGAATGTTTGCAAAATATATGTAATAATCAACAGCCAGTGCAATTTTCAGTCCACCTCCCTCCCAGGACAAGGAGGACATCTGTTTGCCAGGAACTTTCAGTGTACGTAAGTGCTTGGTTAGAATAAGGAAAGAAAAAGACTCTGAATTTATCATAAGAAAGCCACTCTAAAATACATAAACAACAAACAGTTTTGATAGTTGATGAAAAAAACCCCATAGATATTCTTTACAGTACCCCATAACAATTCTCAAATTGCAATACCTTTGCAAAGAGAGAGATATTTAAGGTCTACACCATAATGTGTTCTTTCACTTCAGGTTTAGTTTGTTTTTTTTTTGTTTGTGTTTTATTTCTCCAGAGAGAAATTAAAAAGACTCAGTGATAGTTCAATCTCACAGAAAGAAACAATAGATGGAGAATGACAGTATAAACATTATTTCCTTTGGCTGGTAATTTGAATCACCTTTATAATTTCAGTCACAACTAAAACACAGCAATAGTACTGATCCTGACACGCCTCAGAAGTTTCACTGATGCTGGAAGTGTATTAGGCAGTTCATGCACAACACCCTTAACTACAGCTGATAGCTTAAACAAATAAAAACATATCCCTAATCTATGTCAAGATCATGCAAGGAATTAGCTGCATATGTACACAATTTTCAGTGAGGCAATGGACATTTTCCTCTTCTCTATCCCCTTTCCAAAAGAATCTAAGAAAGGGAGCTGATACACTTTCCAACTTTTTTCAAATATCTTTATTTTGTTGAAGAATTTTAAATTGAGTGAAGGAAACAATTAGAAAAAAAATAATGTTTTCAAAAGCTATAACCCTAGTGCCACAGAGCACTTGTTTGTGGGTACCTTTTTAGTTGCAAATAATATAGATGTATGTAATAAAAGATAAACTTATCTACTATTTACTGTATGTTTTTAAATAATCTTAGGCTTTAAAAAATACATTTTATTGAGTACAACACTGATACTTATTCTCAGATCTAACTTTGCTTTTGAGGGCATAACTTCGTGCCTAAGGAAACTGCTACCAATGAACTTACACAGTTCAGTACCTATTTTGTGCCTTTGACCAGATGCAAGTTCCAAGTCAAAATACTGGTCACACATTATTCACAGAAAATACCATCTTCCAAAAAGTTAAGTCTATATCTGAGTATCAGAACTAGTACAAAACAATTCTAAAACCTGAAGAATTTACTTCTGAACACTAAATACAAAATCTGGAACACCAGTTTCAGTTAATCCAAAGGACATTAGCAACCAGAGATGTAACATCATTGCCAAAACCTTTGGTTCCATTAAACACTTTCAACTAGGGAAACCCCTACAGATGATGTTAGATCTTAACCCCTTCCACAGCTCAGCTCAGAGCTGGCTGGTACTTCCTCTGTACAAGGGACAAACTTCATCACACTCTGACACATTACACTTACTTACTGATTTTCAGATACATTACTAAGAGGGAAAACGGAATTACCTGGCAAGGCAAAAATAGCACAACAAAAATGTATTGACCAGTTGTCTCTCAACTATCAAACATTTAACATACTACAAAAAAGACAGGACGGACAAAAAACATTTACAAAACAACAGCCCCAACAGCCAAATAAAGAAGGTTAGAAACAATTTAGCTTTTCTGAGGTTTCTGAGCCATTGCTTTTACTGATACAGGATGCCTTTCTGGCAGCTTTACTGATTCCATGAAAAAGAGGGGAGCATTCACTGCTGTATTTTCAGCTTCTAATCTAGACATGTCCAGGTCTCTTACACAGCCAGTGTAGAAAGACAAGTGTTTCTGGATGTGATATACAGATGCTGACATTTTGACTGCTGCCTAAGCTCCAAACTGCTTATCCTCTATAGTCTTATCTCAGCGATCTGGTGTTCAAAGCTAGACACCACACTTATCCTACCATTAGTGTTTTGAGATGCACTTGGATTTTTGTGCTGGCCACTATCCTGCTGTTCTAAAAGGGTATGTGGTCCTGTGTCACCTTTCCAGGTCCATGTGGATATCCTAGATGGATACCTCAAAGCATGTTAAACACACTACACACCTACATTTTGGCATTCAAAGTCCACCAGTAATGACCCTGTAGCAAAACATAATAAAATTTAAAAAACAAACAAACAAACATTTACACTATATATCAAATATTTTTACCTCACCAAAAGGAGTATAGAACTGCACAACATTGACATCTTTATCTTGAGAAGCTGCTTTGAGAGAGCCTGCCACTGCCAGGACGCTTCCATTGGGGTTCCACTGAATACACACTACATTGATACCAGTGTCAATCAAAACAGGATCTAGTTTTTAAGGAATAAACATTAAGAATATCAACACAAGTAGGTATTTTGGGTCAAGAGGAGCTCAGTAACTTACACCCCACATTTTGTACCTACTGTAGTCATTTTCATCTCTCATTATCTGGCATCTCCCGTTGTCGTAACAGACAGCAAGGCAAGGACAATTGGGTTCAATGAAGCCTTGGGTACCGTGGTACCAATGTATCCCAGCAATACTGAATGCTCCAGTTGAGTTCACTAAACAACTCAGCTTCATCTTCACCTACACAATAATGGTTAATTAAAGTCATATACAATATGTTATTCAAAGAATAATTTATATCTCTACTGACACTTGCAAAAGACAAGATGTCTAAGCAAAATTGTTTTCCTATCCCAAGAAAAACTTTCAAGTTCTCAGAATTTTATGGGTTTGAAAAACTTCCTTATATAATCAAAGCCAGATCGGACATATGAAAACATATATTTTTAACTACAAAGGAGTACCTTAATGTTGGTATTTTCATTCTTTGAAAAGTAACTTAAAAATGAAGAAAACCAACAACATGAAACACCCACTGAGCACACACACGTGCATAGACACAAGAAACCCCCTAGAACACCGCAAAAAAAAAATTATTTCAAACCATTCTTGGGCATAATATTTAAAAAAAAAAAAAGAAACATTTTGTCTGCTTTTTATTGACTAAAGTCTGCTGAATAACATATAAAAACAATTGGAAAAAACTAGTGTCCAAATTAGAACACCAATCAAGGTAAGTTAACTTTTGCAATAATTAGCCCTGAATACCTGGTAACACAAGTAAAGGTTTTTCTGAAAGATAAAGAGTATTCCTGGATCAATTCAAAGAGGAATGCAAGGTAAGTTATGGGAGAGAAGGGGAGACGGAAAGAGAGCACAACCATACATATTGTTGAGATGGTGGGGGATATGACAGCAACTTATTTAAAGAATTTCAGTAATTTGTAGCAATTGGAAATACCATGACTCACAAAGTGGGAAGAAAGAAAGATACAGTGGGAGGATAAAGAAAAGAGAATGGGAAAGGTACCAGATACTTTCTTAGGAAGGTAATGGAAAGGAGAAGGAAATTCACCATATTAAACATTTAAAATTTAAGAACATGGTCTCAAATACACTGGTTTTAAAGTCAGTGTTTTACTTAGCATTTTGATATACTCATATTCCAATACTCCAAGTAAATAGATACACATAAATAAATCTAGGTTGCAGAACTTCAACAATATACTATAGCTGCTTCCTTTTATTTTTCCACTCACTACCAGGTTTCTCTAAAGAATAATAGGATCAATAGGAAAATAAACTATTGCTTTTTTCTAAAAGCATGCTAATACTTTAAGAAGCAGAGGCTGTAAGAAGTCAATATCCTTTAAGCCAGCATTAGTTCCTCCAAATAATGAAAGGAGGAAAAAAACAACAGCTTAAAATATTAAATCTGACCTATCATCACAAACGTCTTTGAAACTAAATATTTTCTGATGTCCTAAAGAGTTTCATTTAATTTTCCTAGTAGGACCATTCCTAATTCTACATTTTCAGTAATTATTGCAAGGCAAAAAGGCATTAGTTGATGTGATATTCATTTAGCTACCAAAAAAGAAATTATTATAAAAAGCTACAAATTTTTTAATAAAAGCTCTGTGCAGGAGGTTGTCCAGTTCTCAGTACTGAAGTCCACTAACTAAACAAACATGAAATAAAGTAAGAAGAAGTGAGCTTTTATGCCTGTTGAAGTTATAATCCTTAATTATACCACAATGAACTTACAATAAAATTTCCCTGATTGTCATAAATGTGAATCTCTCCATTTGCCATTCCAAAGAGTAAAATTTTGCTATCAGAAGACCAGGCCACGTGGCACAGGTGGGTACCTTTCAAGTCTTTTCCCCAAATGCGATTGCCTGGAACAAAACATTGACTGCACTTAATAAATACACCACAAAATTTAAAACAGGATGCAAGTTACCAGTGTTAAAACTAAAACAGCTAAAGTCAAAGCAACAATTAGTAAGGAACTATTAATTGTATTTACCTAGAGAAACAGGGCCACTGAGTATATAACACTACAAACAAATTTGTGTAATAGCACAACAATTAGTAGGGCTTAAAATGTTACCATCCACTGATCCAACAATCACAGCTCCATCTTCATATACAATACAAATCTTCTGTCCATCAGCATTCCAGCTCATACTTCGAACCACTGATTTATTTCTGTTGTTAATCATCTCTTCATACCAAGAACCTATTTGTAGTGAAAGAAAAACTGAGTTACACTTGTGATTTGATAAACCTCTAGAGGACTCAAGGGACATGCTAATCACTGAATTGCCCTTTCAGTAAAAGCCTAACAAGACTACAGTAGTGTCCCCAGAAGACACAGACACAGTTACTGTGAAACCCAGTGTTCACATGGGAGCTGCTCATTTCCAAAGCGAACAGTGACAAATGAGGACTCAGAAAGGGGAGCCAAAGTCCAAGAGGGGCCCTACAGAAAGAGTTCTGTGCTTAAGTAATTTCAGAACTGACAATACAATAGGAAACATAAACAGAGGGAACAACTGGCTTTGCTATGAATAGGTAGTAAGAAATTTACTGACTATTTTCCAAAACTAAGAGATTATTTATATGACAGTAGCCATCACAAATCAGCCAGAAAGACTGAGTATTCTTTACTCCTGAAATGAGAAGCAGAGCTAAGATTTTGTTTCCATTTTTCATTAAAGTAAAATTCCCAAAGGAATAGGAAAGCCTTTTATTTTCTTTTTCTTTCCTGCATGTGTTGGAAAGTGGTTACCATGACTGTGAGGTCTGCTGGCTTTCAAAAGAATTCCAGTGAACCACAGTAGTATATGTGTGTGTGAAAGGGTCAAGAGCAATAAAAGATAATTACAGTCATACACTGGTTAGTCATATTGGTTCATTACCTTAAACATTTCTAAAGATTGTTTTTACGAGAGTATTTAATTGATGCTTTAAGCAGGGCTGATAAGTTCTTGTAGCCTACCAATATGTTTGTGCTCAACGCACAATATATTTTTCATATTGTATTCCAAGTGAATAAAGCAACAGAGATAAAAAATTTAGAGCAGTTTATCAAGCACATAGCTAAGTACTGCTATCTTCTTCTACAGTAGCTCTGCAGGACCAATGCCTTGTCACATGTGACTACATTATAAAAAATATAGACAAGTATAACAATAAAACATGAAAATTGTTTTAAAACTATTTTGAGCTACACAATCTGCAAAATAAAAACTCCAGAAAAGAACTGTAAAAACTGCAGATGAGGGGAAAAATAAATATTTCTCATGACACAGAATATTATCCCATCTCAAGTTTATTCAGCAGAATACCTCTGTACAGCATCCACACAATAATGAGGCCATTTTGATCGCTGGTAGTCAATTTTTGATACTGTTCATTCCATGTCACAACTTGCACAAAACCTAGAAAGTGATAAAAAGCTTTTTATTGGCATTATTTAAGTAAGTTAATAAAAAATACCACATCCAAGCTAATCAGCCTGGAGCTTTTCAGAAATTTGCATTGCTGACTTTGATTTAGTTGTAGGCTTCTTTCTGTGCCACTTATTTCCTCTTTCAAAATTCTGCTCAAGAGCTCCTTTTGCTTCTGTATTCACCCACTGGAGCAATATCCTCTCCAAATCCTGCTCAGACTGTTGATTCTATACTCAAAACCCAGATCATAGTTTTGCAGTTTCTGACCACTTCTGACACTCTGGGACACCGACAAAACTTTACTATGGTAGAAAGTTTTGGGTTTTTCTTCCTCTTAGTAGTCTGATCCTCACTATGGCTGCACTTTTAAAACAATCTCCCTGACAATTACCCAAAAGAGCACTCTCCACACAAATCCTTCAGACCCTCAAATTTCATATGGGATCCCACTCATAAATATTTGACTTTACATGGAACATCTTTGAACTTTTATCAGTTCCATACTGTACATCAACTTGCATCACACTTTTTCCTTCCCTCACTGCTGGGTACCCATTTTCTCTGTATCCTTTCCATTTTTATTGTTTCAGTCGTGAACTTTACCAACAGATGCAATCAAAGATATTCTGAATGTCAGGGATTTTTAAGGTAATAGTAATCTATTTCAGAAATGAAGACATCCACTCAAAGTATCCACTAAATCAATTCCTCACAATTCATTTGTTCCAATCCTATTTAATTAAGCCCTTAAAATAACCTGACTCTTGGCAGATTTCAACTGCAAGTCCTCATTAAAAAGTCCACCTCTTCAAATAATGCAAGGATTTTAGCATCCTCTTCATATCCCATTGTCCATGGATGATGACCATTCAACATTTCTCACTTGAGAATTTAAGTCCTCCCTAATTTTGCTGCATTCAGTTTTTACCTTCACACATTATCATTCTCCAGCTTGCTTTCTAACCTCTCTAAACTGTCTGTATGCAACACTGCAGTCTATGCATATATACATTCTGTAATTTGTCAATAAATGGAAAAATTATTACATGTTTAACACAGAAATCAGGTTTACTGAACTAATTTTCATTTCTTCAGAAGAAAATGGAAAGCTACAGTAACATATAATCAAATCTCACAGACATGGAAAAAAAAACCCCAAACAGCCTCATCCAGGATAACATGGTAAAAATATAAAGCCAAGCTGTTACGTACCCATGCTGAATACTCATAACCTTTATTTCAGACTTACAATAAAAAGTTATACCAAAATTACTCTATCAGCTTCACAAAATCATGTATTTTTTTATTCAAACCAAAAGTAGACTAAATGCCCAAATACACTTACCACTATGGCCTTCAAGAGTTTGAGTCACAGAAATGTTGTTAGGAGCTGCCAGTCCCTTTATCTTTGCTTCATCTAAAAAATAACAAAATTCACTATGAAAATAAACCTAACAAAGCAAACATATTATCATGTTTCTACGAATACTGCAGCTCTAATCACCATTTTCATAGATAAACTGAACCACTTAAAAGGAAGTACATAGTAATGGCAGAATGGAATTTCCACCCCTCAGTTCCATGTGTTTGCTGTTCACATCTGTCATCCAAACTGATATATGCCTTATGGTCTAGCAGTTTTTCAGGGAAAAAAGCCCACAAAATAAACAAAAAAAAACCCAAACCCCACAACAACAGCTATGGCTATCATATTTTGTTATGTTAAAACAATAAGTAAAATTTTTGTTATGTAAAATTCAGGAAAAAAAGTTTAAAAATTTTTGAAAATAGATTTTACTTTTCTTGGAACTATTTCTTTAAAAGAAAATACATAGCTTTCTCCCTAAAATAATTAAGACGGTAGAGAACGTTCAGACAAAATCAAGAAATAACAAAGTAAGTTCCAAAATAAAGAGGAAGCCTACACAAAAAGAATGAATGATATGCCCTGAAAAAAAAAAGAAGCAGCACTGAAGAAACCTTCAGCAGATACAACAGGTAGACAAATTACTTGTGTGCCAAGTAAGACCAGCTGGAGGAAAACTGTATTCAAAAGACAATAATGAAAATATTTGATGTTAGTGGAAATACGTAACTAGATATGTACAGATTTAAAACATATGCAATCTTATCAAGTAACTCGGGGAAAAAGTTATGCTTTCTTAAGCATAACTTTTGTTATGGTAACGTGGCTTTGTTCTTAAAATAAAAATTAAAAAAACAAACAAACAAAAGAAACGACTCCACCCCCCAACCCCCCCATTTACCTGTTTGTGTTTCTAACTTTAGAACTTTCAGTAATCCATCCTCTCCACCACAGGCTATAAAACCTTGATTCTTATTCCAGGAAATACATTTTAATCGAACATTACCTGGAATTGCAATCTGAAAAAGAAGTATTTTGTATCTCTACACAGTTGCAACAACCCCGTTTTATTTTACATAGTCTATTTGAGCACCTCAAAGACATCTACAATAGCACAAGAGATAAATCTATTTCTATTAACAGATCTGCACATGCACAAAAAAAGAGGACAGAATTACAAGCACTAATGAAACTGTGCCACACTCGAGCAATTGAACAAACGAAGTAAATAATAATAACGGAACACCTTCAAAGTGTGCTCAGCAACAAAAACAGGTGACCGTGGTCACACAGTGCACAGGGCTTCGGTCTCCAGCGGAAAAGCCGCGTCCAAAGCCTACCGGGGGGAAACTGCGGAGCTGCCGGAGCAGCGGGAGACCAAAGAAACCCCAGGCCAGGCCGAGGGAACTGGCGGGACAGAGCAGGGCAGCGTTCTGGGAGTGCCGCACCAGGTCCAGCCGCCTCGCAGCGGCCGCAGGCGGCGGGGGGACCCCGAGGGTCCCCTCAGCTCCCGCGGGTTCCGCGCTCCCGATCCCCGGGACTGCCCAGGGCAGCTCCCCCTGCCCGAGAGCAGCCTGCCCTCCGCCGTCCCGCGCGTCCCCAGCTGCACCTTCTTGCACAGGTAGATGAACATCCCGGCGGAGCGCGGGGAGCCGACCCGGGCCGGCCCTCACGGCAGCGCGGCCGCGCCGGCAACCGCATCCCCCTGGCAACCGCCGGCGGAAATGGCGCCGCTTCCGGGGGAGCGGCCGGGCGCCATTAGCGGCTGTGCGCGCCCCGGCGCCGGGCCGGCGTTGTCCGGGAGCGGGCCCGGAGGGGCCGCCCGGGGCTCCGTGGCCGAGGCGGGTTGGGGGCTCCCAGCCTGGCACAGCCGTTAATGGGAGGGCTCAGCTTGGTTAGAAAGCACTGGCAGTTCGTTAGTGAAGATCATTCTGCTTTTACACGGAGGAAAATGCCAAAGTTTGTGAACCTCAGGTTGTCTGCTCACGGTGTTTGCAGTGTAACTTACATCAACGTAGAATTATAGAATGGTTTGGGTTGGAAGGGACCTTAAAGAGCATATAGATCCAGCCCCCCCTGCCACGGGCAGGGACACGTTCCACTAGACCAGGCTGCACAAATCCCCTTCCAGCCTGGCCTTGAACGCTTCAGGGATGGGGCACCCACAGCTTCTCTGGGCAACCTGTGCCAGAGCCTCACCGCCCCCACATTAACCTATTTCTTTCTAATACATAATCTAAACCTGCCCCCTTCCAGTTTAAAGGCATTCCTAATCAAAAAGAAAGGAGACTTAATCCATGAAACAGAGAGTGACTGACAAGCTCTCAGTGATGTTCGGGTATTAGAAAGACAAATTACTTGTCACTAATATTGCCATGTTAAAATCTATGGCTGAACAAGTTTTGATGATCTCAGACCTAGGAGGAGGTTAGCAAAGCTTGGGAAGAAGAACGTCACACTGATAATGGACACAAAGAATGCAGAATTTATGGGACACAAAGAATGCAGAATTTATGGGCCACAAAGCCCACATTTGGCAGAACTCCCAAGATAAGAAAGAAGCTAATAAAGTCAACTCGGCAACCGTATTGAAATTGGCTCTGACTGGGTAAAGGGTAATTCCGGCAGGGGCAGATTGTGACCACTGGACCCAAGAAACCCACCGACCCAAAAGAAAAGAAAGATTGAGCAAGTGGACTAATTAGCATGAAAAGCAAGAGAATCATTAACCGATAGAAGAGAAAATACTAATTAATCAGAGAACTATGTACCTTATAGCATTATGTAACTCCAGCACCCATCCACCTTTTGGTCGGGTACTCTGTGAGTATCTCCCCATCCAGGAGGGGTTAAGAGACTCAAAGATGCAACATATGAAAAAAGACCATATAAAGTAAAAAGATGGGTTGATATAATGTTGTGGAAGTGGTATTGTGTAGTAGAATTTTGGAAAACTCATACATGCTTTATACTGACAAGTGGAGTGTATGAAGTCATGGTTAAAAAACCATTCTTTTTTGGGTAATAATATGGAATGCGGCAATTGGTTAAAACTTTTCCTTGTTCTCCATTAGGAGGTATTTTGAATCATGGGGATAAGTTTGGTGGAGAACTTCTTACAAAGTAGAAGTTAAAGGAATATTGTACTCAATTATGGCCAAAATATAAATTGGATGGTGAGAAAAGTGGCCAGAAATGGGAAAAATAAATTATAATAACATGCAGCAACTGTTGTTTTGCAGAAGATTGGATAAGTGGGATGAAATCCCATGTGTGGATTTATTTTTCTCATTGAGAAACGGTCATGAAACAAGAAAGAAATGCAGGTTATTGGTGTCTGATTCAAATGTGTTAATGATTATGGAAGAGAAAAAGAAATTATCTTGTTGCTATTCTGCTTATAGTGTAGGGAAAAGGTGTCTGAAAGTGGATAGTGAGGAAGAGGGTGTACAATTATTGGTTTCTCAGAGAAAGAATCAGGGCAGTGATAATTGGGACCGGGACAGTACTGATGGTAAGACTGGAGGAAGTGATGCGTTTAGTCCAATTGCATGTAAAATTTGGGCACACCAAAACCCTGTATATGTAAAAGTTCCTTTTTCAACCACTGATTTGATACATTGGAAGGAGTCTGCCAGGTTGTACTGAAAAATCCAGAAAAATTTGAAATTCTGTATGGTACACCACATAATGTGAACCTGACAGGAAAAGCTGACCAGATGCACGTGGCAGGAGATAAAGCTTTAACCAATTATCTCTTGTCTTTAAGTAAAATCCTGAGATTATTACGCAGGTGCTTGCTGTTTAGAACACCGGTCCCAGTCAAGTCACCAACACATTCTTTCAAGCATGGAGATCAAGACTACCTGAAAACATGGGAAGATACTCCACTAGCTGAGAACTGGAAAGGACCTTATCAGGTACTGCTAACCACACACAGAGCCATGAAGTTAAAAGCACTGGCCTCATGAATTCATTACACACAGACCAAAGCTGTTCCTCCAAGTTTGTGGTGATCTGAACAGAAGGACCCTGAAGCTGAAACTGACTCGGGACTCATGAACTGCACGTGGACAGGAATGGAATCTGTACTGCATTGTGATTGTATTCAGGGAGAAATTTTACTATTTTTTTTTGTTTTACTAAGTTGAAAAAGTTTTTATAGTCAATGTGCTTGATTTTTGGAACACCACTGAGCACCCAGGCCTGTGTGCACAACACTGAAATAAACAATCGTGTCTCTCTCTTGGGTGTGTAACTAATTGGCTTGTAGCACACTGGATAATAAATCCAATTTTTCTGAACAACAGTATGTCCTATTTTAAACAAATCATTTATATCACTTTGGAATTTTACCTGGTACTCACAAAGTGAGGTAGGTAATTGCTCAGAGGACTTGAATGTAAATATTATCATGTGTAATATAAAATGAAATTATGAATACTAGTGCATGAATCAAAGCCTGCCCAGCTGACAGCCTGCAAGATACATCTGGCCTCCAGGACAATTTTCCACTATCCTATAAACTTTTACATCTCATCTGACAACTGGCCTTAGTGTAAATAGGACTGATGTCATCCCCTCCCAATTGCCAAGAAGTTGTAAAGTCTTGCATTAGATTTACAACTTGTTTATTCTACCAATTACAGAGGCCAAGGCATATTTCTGGCCCTATAAATGCCTGTATAATACCCGTGTCTATGCAGAGGACATGAAAGTAAGCAAAGTAAAGTGCTGGATAAAAAACTCCATGACTTCTGGGAAAAAAAAATGCATGCACAGCACTTTGAGGAAGCAAGCGTAGCATAGCCAGGACATCCCACACTAACTTTAATTGTACTACAGCAAATTAGTATCAGTGTGGGGACACATCACAAAATACCAAGCACAGCCAAACCCAGCATTCTTGGAGAGTTTATAGTCTCATTTTTAGCCCTTGCAGCTGAAGCTGTGTCCCATGTTCACTTGTGCTATTTAGTGTTATATCCCAGCTTAACACTACTGTGGAGGCATACCTGAAGTCACACTCCCAAGTGCAGTGAAGTGAACATAACTGAACTTGCTTGAGTGTGTTATGTGCAGGCTGAGAAACAAGTACAGATGTTGTTTAATATGTCCTTGGCAAACCAGCTACCAGATATAATATTTGATGTAATTATGTTGCAAGGGTCTACAAAATATGTGGGATTTTTCCATTGAAAAACCCTCATCGTTTTGGCTCTTAATTTGAATATAATTTCTAAAGTATTTGGATGATTATAAATGCCAAGTGTATAAAATCAACGGATTCCTTTTATGACTAATTTTTTTAATTGTTAGCTTGTATGTTTTATCCTAAAAGCCTGATTGACCCAAGTAAAGTGTCAGTAAAGTCTGTGTAATGACACCAGGAATGACTGACTAATAACAAGTAAATCTTGCAGGGTAAAAATATTAAATTGGAGAATGTCCTTCATTCTTCTACATGTTAAACATTATTAACACTTTGAATTACTCTTAAATCTTTTATCTATATTTACAATGATGTCTAGGTTTTAAAATAAAATACTTCTTTTTCCAAACATGTGACTTGGGGCAGTATTCTGTTTAATTCTTCCATTTATGCTTCCTTTATCTTTGAGGTTTTGTTTGCTTGGGTTTTTTAAACTCTTTATTTCATAACACACACCCTTTAAGTTGAATACAAAATAACTTCCAACATCAATGTGCATATCATACTGTATTTTATTAAAATAAGTTACAGAATCCCAACTTACTTTCCCATTTAATGGAAAGAAGACATGGGCACATTTTTTCATTCTGCCTTGCCATTTCAAAGTTTTATATAATGTGATATACTGTATCCATTCTTTTTTTTCTCTTTATTTGCTTTGAAGTAAGAGAATAAAAAATGCAGTTACTACAGAACAGCAGTATCTGCAGTACAAACTGAAGCACAGCAGGTAGGAATAGCTTCATGGCTATAAAGTGACTGTATACGAAGATCCTCAGGGTCACTGTATTTTCAAGACTGTCTTCCTGAAGTCTTCTTGACGTTTGTCGGTAATAATAAACCAGCTACTGTTTTGTAAGCTGTGCAATGAAATAAAGCTTGCTGAAAACAATAAAAAGGTTTGATTCTGAAAGATTATTTTAAAATTAATCAGAATGATAGCTCAGACAGTCTGCTCTCTGTCTTGATATGCCTGCAGCTTCTCAGACACCTCCTCTAGTGGTCAGTTGTTAAGGGTAATAAAATAGATGGCTATAAGGTTTGTTTTATTTACAGTCTTTTTCATTGCTGCATTTTCAAAAAGCAGTCTGTTTTCTAGATGAGGTCAATACATGCTTGAAACAGAGATTTCCAAACATTTTAGAGCTCTATCAAGGTCTGGCATCTTCCCGAATAAACTCAACCACCCTAATTTCTCAAAAGGAGTTGGATCAGGTGATATTCAGGGATGAATAGCAGAAGGTGATGGTCCTTGCTATGTTTTCCAGGTTGTCTTGAAAGGATGCTAGGGAAAGAAATGGCCCATCAAAGAATAACTTTGAAAGAAAGACTCAGTTCTTTGTAATAAAGTCTATTCCTAACTTAAACCCACAACATTTTCTTGGGGCAGAAAGACTGATCTCTGAAGGACGTGTTACTACTGAGATGACATTACAGGTTTAAATATTTTGGTGTTCAGTTCTAACTACTTAGATTCCCTAGAGTTATATATTATAATCCAGGAAAATCAAGAGTTCCTCCCCTCACTTTTCCCAGGCAGATTAACTGAACTCCAAGCACACTGCAAGAAGAGGGATGTGCAGTTAGATCTCATAAAAAGAACTTTGAATTTATTCAAAAACTGGGAAAGTCTTTTGTCCTTGGCAGAAGTTTTCATTTGGCTTTCAGAAACTTGGGCAAAATGAAAAATTATTTTATCTATGTAAATGATGAGTTCATGTATAAAACTCACTAGTTTGCTCTCCTTTTTTTTAATCTTAAATATTCCACTCTTCCTTGATTTTGAATCCTTAGGGATCAGGATGATAGCCACAGACATAATGCTCCTTTAAATCAATTCCTATTTGAACAAGAGCACCTTTGACAGAAAAAAGCATTAAGTCTCAGAAATTTCGGCAAAGAAAGTCTGCCACAGTCCTTGGTAAATTGTAACAGTGATCAGCCACTCCTAAAAATTATACCTCATGATGTACCATGGCTTGTCTCACTTGAATTTCCAGTTATTAGTTCCTGCCGTGTCATCTGAGGGCATTTACTCCAGCAAGCATGCTTGCTGTGGTACCACAGGGTTCACCACTTTCTCTTTGTTTGTTGGTTGGTGTTTTTTTCTCTCCCACGTGTTTGTGGAATGTCTAATCCGGGGGCTGGCCACATTTCTCTTCACGGCTGCAGACATGGCACTGCAGCAAACGAAGCTGGCAAATTCCACCCTCCAGCCATCACCTCGGATCTCCTCTGGACCCAGCGCTTGCCCAGAGCCTCCGGCCTCGGCACTCTGCCTTGCAGCTCTCCCATTCTCCTGTATCTCAGGGTACTAATATGCTCACACATCTTCAGAGAAAAGAAGGTGCTTGAAAATCACTTGGGACAGTGCCTGTGGAGGTGGGATGCAGAGGAATACCACAGCTAATGGGACTGTCGTCACACTGCCTGTGAAGTTGTCTCTAAAATTTTGGGGCATAATAGGAGGCCTCAAAACTGGGTGTTTGATGTAACAGTAAAAGTCATCCAGAAGAATTATGAGTAGAGCAGTGCTTGATGTTCACCATGGTATATATAATCTAGAGGATGTGAGCATATGCATTTATTTTATCTGTATCATATTGCTCTTCAATGAAATGTGAAAATATAGTGGTATTTGCAACAACCAAGATTTTTTTCCCATAATATTTCTAAAATCACCCTGAAAATACTTTCTGTTTTGAGGGCTATTTCTTTCCGGGTTTAGATCAAAACAGCTACCTCTAAAATACCAGTAAAAAGCTGAATGCAGGTGATCATGTAAGAAAAAGGATATATTTTGAGGACAGAGCTTCAAGGCGTGAGGTCACTGAGTCCTGGAGGGCAACTATGGCTTCACACTTACAGGACTCTTCAGTTGTTACAAGACTGCTCGTTATGGCTCCTAAGAGAGAAAACAGCATTTAGTATATTTATTACAATTATTGAACACTTAAATCCCAAGAAAACGCTTGATTCTGCGGAAGGAGTCAAACCCATGCTGTGAGACTACAGCAAGCACTGCAACCCAGGGCAGTTGGGAAGGAGGGACAGCAATGACCAGGGGCTTGTGTGTAGCCAGAGACCTGAGTGTCATAGTCCAGGACAGGCAAGAGAGAGGTCAACTGTAACCAAGAAGGAGGTAGAACAGGGAGTTCCTCGCCTGCCTACCTGGATCCTCTACACTATTTAAATTAGACCATTACTGAGCACAAAAAAAAAAAAAAGGCGTCTGGCTGCAGAGACCAACCAGCCTCCCCATCAACTTTAATTGTGTCGCCCCAAAAGTATTCTTGGTTTCTAACATTGGCAATATGCATGCATAGGGAGTATCTTCATTCAAGAGGGTGGATGCAAATCCATTCCAATGTTACATGAATATATATGGGGGGAATGACATCATTCAAATAGGCCCAAGTGAATTTAAAATCTAGCAGAAAGTCACAGCAATATCACTGGAAGAGCCAGGTAGTATAACAGAGAAGTCACCAGTCTCTTCAGAAAGAGAAGGCAAGCACTGCTATACTCCACAGTGCTTCCATTGAATCTGTTCCTAGGTCTTGACCTCAGTCTTCCAGACTTACAGGGAACCAGCCTCAGCTGTCCTCAAGAATTCCTTTTTCTCCGTAATTCACAAAAAAACCAGCAATGATGACAACAGGTTCAGAGAGACAACAATTTCACTGTAGTATAATAATATCAAGCATCAGCAGATGACTGTGAGTTCTTAGCTGCATGACAGGCAATTTAACCTCACCTACTCCATAAAGTAAGTTAAGGCTGCACCACTTGCTGAAGGTTGAGAACAAACGTATCAACAGCTACTGCAGCACAGGTACTCTAGTGAGATCACCATATACATCTGAGACAGGAATAATAAGTTTCCAAAGGCAAAGCCTTCTTAAAAGAGAGCCTACAAATACATTTTCAACAAGTTACCAAGAGATATTACCTGTATATAATACCCATCCCTTCATAAGTGTTTTTTTACATTGCTTGCAAAGGTAGCAACAGTACATTAATCTTTTTTTTCTCTAGATATATAAATGCATAGCTGATCAATGCCAAACAAAGTGTGTGAGCATTGTCACAGTAAAACAATAGAAATATTATACACAAGTACATTTCCCTTTTTTCATGGATTGTTTTGGCTTCTTCTTGGTTTTTTTTGGTTTATCAATCATGCCATTAATACTCCGATTTTGCAGGAAAACTGCAAAATCTAAAATCTATGAGTTTGCCGTTCTGGCAGTGCAGAAATTCATTTGTCTTAAAGCCAATGTTGAAGCTGGTGTCTCCTTGATTCCACTGAAACTGTATTTGTTCAGCTCCCCTCTTTGTAACATTCCACCGGCTTTATGGTCAGTGTACAAAGAAGAGCTGTTCAAGAGTCAGCTGGAGGGAGGGCAGTTCAAAACATCACACCAACACGGTTGGTTTCCAGCCAACTGCCAGTTAACTTTGTATGTCTGCATTTAAATTCTCCAGTGACAGGTACAGATCCTCCTTGGATTTTGTCTGTTTTAACAAAATTACTTTTCCAACCAACTCTGGCAATTGTCCAAGAGTACTCTGAATTCTTCCACAGTCCTGTGAAATTGAGAGTCTTCCAGTATTTGATATTCAAACTCTGGGGCATTCCTGTTGCCACTGGGATGCCCAGCAAGTCACACAAAACATGCTAAAGCTGTGTTTTTACACTGCCTCTGTGTTCAAGTCCAGACCAACAAGAAACTATTTTTGCAGATGATGTTTGTCTATATCCACCTGTTTTATAACTGTGCTCTTACACAGGGTCTTCAGCCACTTGATGTGATAGCAGGTTATTCCTGCTCTGAACCAGGGGCTGGGCTAGGTAGCTCTTGATGGCCCTTCCAACCCAACCTAACTTAGGATTCTACATCAAACTGTGGAGCGGTTCTGCCAACATTTGATCCCAGTATTGCCCGTCTGTAGAGAAAACAGTTGGTGAGTTCCTGCTTGCCCCACTCATCTTGGAGGGGTGGACTAGAATATAAGGTTTAGCATTGTAGTAGTTCTAGCATGAGTATTGTTTCCCTCCGGAACCCCCAGCCACTCTCCAAATGCTGGTATGCAATAGAGACTCACTTTCCAGAGACAGGTGCCCCAGAATCCTGCCTTGCCAACACTGCCAATTATTCCCATTCATAAGGAATGCGGATTATGACAGATTATATTTCTAAATACAGTGAGTCCTTAAATGTGTAATGATAGATAAGAGGCAACATTAAACTTAAACTAATTTTAAATACAGTAACTGTTATAACTAAACAAGAAGGACCAAACTAGCTCAAAATATTCATGGAAAGAGGCATAAAAGAATGAAAAAGGATAATGCTTCCTGGGAGCTTGTGAGTTGATAGATCATTTCTCAAAGAGATTAAAAATGTTTAACACATTAAAAAGAGGTGCTTCAATAAATAAACATATTCAGAAAAAAACCCAACATTAAATTATTACTTGAGCATGTTTTGTCATCTGAATTTAAGATAAAGCCTTCATAGCAGTCACAGGTCTATGATCCACTCACACAGACGTGCTTCCAATCATAGGTTCCTGGTGCACATACATTAGTTCACACAGACTGTGCTTTGGAGAAGCAGTTATCCAAAAACAAGATAACATTTTTTAATGCTTCCCAACGGCAATGCTTTTCCATGCTGGGAGCCTATCCTCTATGAATCTTACCAGGAACTACTGAGATGTGTAACTGATCTGGCCTTGGAGCAGCAATTATCTTACTGGGAATTAATACATTAATTAATACAAGGGATACCTCAGACCTTGCTCACTCTGACCCAGCTGCCCAACTGCACCAGATGTGAAATGCCACATCAGCTCCAAAGGCACACTAGGAATGGCTTCCTGTATACAAAAACTTTATGGTAAGGAGACTGGGAAGGAAAGAAACACTTCTGAAATTATTACATTTTTACTGTAACACAAAGTCACTGAGATGCTAAAGAAAGGAACAGCAAGATGAAATTCAGCCTGGAGGGGAGGACATCACCGCAGACTGCCTTGCATGGTGGTACACACATTCCATGGTACTGCAAAGTGTGTGACTAACTCCTTCTCTCTTCAACAATTTCTCAGTTCTGGGTTTTCTCAATATTGCATAAATTAGGGAAGGCCTTAAGTTATAAGTTGACAAAGACTGAACAGTGAGTATTTACTAACATTGTTACATATAAAGTCCTTTGTATCTCTGAATTTTGCTCAAAGTGAGCAAGGCAGAGTGACATAGAACTGTCTTTTAACACTTGAATGCACATGAAAGTTCCTCGGACAGATAGAAATATATTAATGTGCTAATGTAGAGTTATTGCAATACATGCACTTAGCTGGGGAGGGCATGGGGGGAAAGGGATCATCAGTCTGCTCTTACCTGAGCATGTCTTCCTGTCTGGGTTGAGGGTGTAGCCCTGGTGGCAGTCACAGGTGTAGAACAGGTCATCCCTCACGCAGACCTGCTCGCAGTCGTGCCTGCCAGGCGCGCACACGTCGGCAGCTGAGGGAGGCATTTCAGAGGAGAAGAATATTAATCAATGTCCAAACTTCAGCCTTGAGACTTGGTCGTAGTGATTCCCATTTGCGAATGTATCTTCATTTGTATGCAAACCAGGATGTTTTTATTGCATGTAAGCGTGCTACTAACCAGCGCAGGATGCACAGAGTGTGTTTTTATCTGGCTATCAACATCACAAAATTAGTACAAGTTTTGGAATACTGGCAACGCTTTTTTTGCAGCTGTAACAAACAGATGGCAAAAGGAATGGAACTAAAGTGATGCATTTACAAAACAAGTATCCAACAGGATTTCAGAGAACAAATATCTTGATTTTAAGAGACTATTTGGCATTACTTCACCTCTAATTGAGTTGGAGAAGACACTGTTTTATGGAGTGAAAAGACCATAAACAGAAAAGTATATGTGGCTGCTAAAAAGATGTGACACCCACTGCCAGTTATAAAGTGGGCACTTTATGTGTGAGGCTGCTGTTTTCTGGCAAATTTAACACGGCAGTTCTGAAAGGACAAGCTGAGAAGGAGTTCCTATATTTGGATATCTTTGCAGTAAGGAGGTCCAGTAAGGCACAAGAAAAAATAAAGGGTGGAGAAAGAAAGGAAGAGAAGGAGAAAAGAGAATGAGAAAGAAAGAAAGAAAGAAAGAAAGAAAGAAAGAAAGAAAGAAAGAAAGAAAGAAAGAAAGAAAGAAAGAAAGAAAGAAAGAAAGAAAGAAAGAAAGGAGAAAGAAAGAAAAAAAAAAAGAGAAAGAAAGAAAAAGAAAGAAAGAGAAAGAAAGAAAGAGAAAGAAAGAAAGAGAAAGAAAGAAAGAAAGAAAGAAAGAAAGAAAGAAAGAAAGAAAGAAAGAAAGAAAGAAAGAAAGAAAGAAGGAAGAAAAAAAGGAAAAGGAAAAAGGAAAAGGAAAAACAGACCCTCTCCCAGACCTAGACTATTTTTGCATTATTTTTTGCACATCTCTGTGATATAATTGTCACAAAGACCTGAATGGTTGGGAAATCATTAGCAGGATACTGCAAAATGAGATTCAAAAGGGAAAAAAAAGCAAGCATGTGAAGAAAATAATTTAAAGTTTGAGTATGCAGGAGGAGAATCGGTGCTATGAAATGAGGTTTGGGATTGGACTCCCAAAGGGGAGGCCTAATTGAATTTACATTCCCTCACATATTTATTGCCTCTCTGTAATGCCAGCTAAGAGCTAATCCTAGGCACCATATTTACAAAATCAGCTCCTAACCTAGGCAGGAAGAATACTGAGGCCCTCTGGCTTCACCTCTTTGAGATGTGAGACCTGTGACTTAACTGGAGAGATTTGCCTAGGAACTGCCTGGAACTGGAAGCCTAAGTTCAACACTTGGTCATGCAAAATATAGTAAGGAAAGGCATTATAGTGGAAGTGGAAAAAAATGGATTTTCCCTATATAAATCATCAGGGAGACATCCAAAGAAATTCACAGTGAAGATCAAGCTCTAATCAAGTGAAAATAACATAGAATTTTGTAGATAATATATACTTATGTGTACATCCCTGAGTACCAGCTACATCTGTGCTCTTGTTCTCCACAAGAGACCAGCACTGAGAAGCAACATTTCCCTCCATCCTCTAGAGCTCTAAGGCTGGAATATTTTTTAAGATCCAAACACATCCACCTGAAGGAGCAATCACACTCATGATGTTACAGACTGCAATCTCTCTTCCAGCACAGTCCATGCTCTCCCTCATCTCATTCCCTTATGCTGCTTTACTGAAGAGTTTTCTGACAGAGATGGTACACATCACATATTGGATATGGCAATTCATGCTCCATGGGTGTGAAAATACTGTGAAGTCCTCAAGGAAATGCCAAAGGGCATTTAATTCTTACCAAAAACAAGCCTCACAGAACTGTAGAATAGCTAAGGGTCTCAAATTACTACTGTTCATATGAAGAAGTTGCCCTGAGTTTTCAGGGGTTGTACAGAAACTCTGGGATAATTTATCAGAAAAATAACATAAATTAGCTGGATTTTTAAAAGCTACTTGCTTTTAGTGGAGCACAATTTTTCCTTAATCAGATTTTACCTGAGCAAGTCTTCATGTCTGGATTCAGAGTGTATCCTTCATAGCAGCCACAGCTGTAGGATCCATCATTACTCAGGCAGACTTGGGCACAGTCATGCCTTCCAGGTGCACACATGTCCATGGCTGGGGTGAACCATGGTTTAGAAAAGAAACCTATTAATCCCTCCCAGACACTTCACTGTTTTAAATGCCCAACATTTGTAATTACACTTTAATTACGATGTAACCAGTGTCCTACTACATTACTACATTATGCTGCAGGCAGCTGAATTCAGTTATTAATTATTTAATGGAGGAGGTAGATACTGCAAGACATGTCTACATCACATCTCATGCAGTTCTGTCTTTCATCAGCAATTCCAGCAGTCCTGTACATCTCCAGTAAGGATGAAGCTAAAAACCCACGAGATGAGCAATAACCTGCCCCCATGTCAAACTGAGCAGCTAAACAATGTTTATGGAATTCTGTGAAGACCATAAAATGGTAGATAAGTGCCAAACTGCATTTTTTAATCAACAAATTTAAAGAAAAATACAATTTTATTGTTACTGGAACCAAAGGGAAAGACTACAGCTGAGTTCTCATTTTAGGGTAACTCACAGAAAACATGTCCATATCTCCATGGGTTTCATATATTCAAGTAGCCTTTAATTCTTACCTGAGCAAGTCTTCTTGTCTGGGTTCAAGGTGTAGCCTTCATAGCAGTCACAGACATAGGATCCGTTGTTACTCCTACAGATCTGGTGACACTCGTGCCTCCCAGGTGCACGTGTCCACAGCTTGTAAGGCATGTTAGAGAAACAACTCATTGTTAATAACAAGCAGTTTGGGATGGAATGAACATTCACTTTTTTTAATATATTTTGATTTGGAATCAGCTCAGAACTGGCAATAGTAATTGAAGGAATTAGAACAAGTGGTAGGAGAAAATATCTATACAGTGTCTACATCTGAAGACTGTTTTGGCATCTGGCCCATGAATGGATCTGTAGGCACAATAAAAAGGATGGTGATAGAATCAAACTACATCTCACCATTACTTGCAGTTGAGTTTTATTTATTATTCATTACTAGATTTTTTATTATTGAAAAAGATACAGATGTTTGCTGTTTCAACAGAAGCACAAAAGTAGCATCTCAAATTCAATTATAGTGTTAATTTTTTTTTTTCTAGTTGAACTCGTCTTCCAAAGGAGTAATACCTGAGCAGCTTCTCTTATCTGGATTCAGGGTGTATCCTTCATAGCAATCACAGAGGTAGGATGCCCTGTTACTCACACAGACCTGCTGGCAGCCGTGGGTCCCCAGGGCACACACGTTCACAGCTACAAAGGTCAGTGACAGAAAGGTACTTCAGTCATCCCAGAGGAAAGGAACAGGCATTAATCATTCATGCTTACAGAAGTACATCTTGCACTGTTTCCTGGATTAGTGGTAGTAAATGTCAGTGCTGTGTTGCTGTCCCAAGTTACAGGCCTCCTTTGCACCTCTCTGTAGCCAGGAGAGAGAGGTCATAAATGGCATGGAAATAACTCACCACCTGAGGTGGCAGGAGAAAAGATGCACTGAAAAGAGTTCAACAAGGAGAGTTTTAAGCATTTAGTAGCATTACACTGGAAATGAGAGCTCAGCAATGAAAAGGACCATCTGGCTCTGTATCCAGTCCCTTTCTATTACAGACAACCAGTTGAAATAATGCTAAAATGTATCACTGTCTGTTGGCTTAAGAACTTCAGCTCACCCGCACAGAACCCAATCTATGAATTCCTGCTGCACTGTAAAAAACTCCCAGGTAAACTGAAATGCAACAGAAAGCTAAATTAAATTAAATTAAATTGAAAAATAAAAACATAAAATAAAACTTAAAAAATAAAAACAGAAAGAAAGAAAGATTAGAGAGAGAAATGGGAAGACAAGTCTGTTTTTACCTGAGATTTTGCTTAGATTAGTAGTTACAGTTTGGGTATGGACTACTGGTAAAATCAATCTCCAAAGCAATACTGGTGAGATAAGAAATCAGAAGCAAGAGAGCTTGAACCTTCTCATGTATTTCTGAAAACAAGGCAATTTTGTGGCAACAAAATGGCAACATTTCCCATTTTCTAAAACAAGGAAGATTCAGAAGTCTGCTAAAAAGGCTGATTGAGTTGTCTTGTCTTGGTAAAAACAAATTTGAAACAAAGACAGCACCTTTTCATTGTGCTACACCCTTGAGAGTAAGAGAATTAATCTCCATGACTTATGAACAAAATCTCTGGGTGATATTTTCAAGCATAAATGAGAAGCTCAGACTCAAATGGTCGGATTTTTGTGGTAGGAAAGTCAAACGTCCACTGAGTTGGACAGCAATTCAAGGCTAAGATTTTCCATCTCTGAGATGGTCTCATGCTGAATAATGCTTTCAATGCATCAAGAACTTGATCTTGGCCAACTATTTTTCCCCTGAACATTAGTTTTCCTGTTTCACCCTACAAATAAATGTATTTGCCTTGGTCAAAGCAAAGAAAATTCTAATTGTCACTGGTGAGTCCAGATTTCTGACCAAAAAGCACTCTGGAGCTGGAAAGGGACCCAGTTTACCACACTGTCTTACAAGACCCTCTTTTCATTTGGTTTATAGGAGTCTTTTTAAAGACTATTTCCTTCACCCTGTTTTTTTCATGAATCCCACAGATTCTGGCAAACTGGATGCAGGCAACTCAGTTACACTGGAACTGTACATGTGTGAGCTTTCTGATTTATCCTCCAGCCTTGAAGGTGCATAATTTCTATGCTTCAGCACAATAAACAGTAAGTTTATTCTTAAGAACAAGAGATTTTTCTTTGCTGCTATGAAAGGACTTTCTTTGGCGAGAACGTAGGTGAAAATGAGTGCCATGTTCACAGCACACGTACCTGTCCAGCCAGGTGGGCATTTGTGAGGATCTGGTCACATCAGCAGCACAACATGGTGTCAAGCCAAACCTCAAGGCATTTCCTATGCTAATTACTGGGCAAAGTGTCCTGTCTGCTGATGGTCTTACACATTTATTTCACACCTAGAGAAAGAGGTCTATTCACTCTAAACCTACTCAAAAGGTGTGGTGGTAATTTTTAGTAAGGCTCTGAAATAACAAAGTAATACACTGCCAACCAAGTTGCCAAGGCAGTGGCTGTTATTTTAATTTTCTTACAATGTTATTTACACCTGATTTTACCTATTACTTGCTGGACACCTATTTTAAAGTAAATTTCTCAGAAATTTACTAGAAAAAACTGCTTTGCACAAGTTTTTTAACTGTCAAAAAATTGTCATTTGATCTTTGTGAGTAGGGCTAGGTCACAGCTATCTATAGGCAGTTCTAAATACTCCAGATGACCTTTTTTCCCTGTAAATGACAATAACAGCCCTAACTAGCGTTGCTAGTGAAGTTCTAGCCTAAACCAAATACATACAACATTTTTACAAGACCAGCCCTGAAAAAGCAAAGTTAATTCATCCCATCCCAGAGTTCCTTCTCTAAATCAAGTTGCAGAGAAACAGAGGGAGATGTGAGCCTGGCACACTGGAAAAACCCAGCAGAGCCTAAGGAGTGAATGCCCATCCTGAGATGACCTAACACTGTGCTTGGGCACTTTATCCTGCACCAGATTGCTCAAGCCAGTGTAGTGGTTTACCTGCCACACTGATTTTCCTATTCTGAACCTATAAGGAATCCCTTCAGCTCCACACTCCCACCCTCTTTGCTTCCCAGCGAGATGGGAAAAGAAATGAGCAGCCTGCACAGCTCTTCAGTAATTTAGTAAATACATGCAGTCAAACCTCGTCCAGATTGCTGTGATTTCTCTTGCACTAAATCTGACCAACTGCACAAGGAGGTCCACTCAAGTCAGGTCTGTTACCTGCACTAAGGTCACTATTCAAAATGAAAGGCCATTACTTGGCCTCCACTGAAAAAAAGGGTTGGCTTGTTTGCCCAGTGGATGGTAAAGGAAATATATAGATGTGATACATAACACTTCTGAAAAGCTTCTTTCTTAGTGAGTGGAACCACAGCAGAAGTCAAAAGGAGCCAAGTTACACTACTCTTTTGGACCAATCCCCTTACCACAGAAAGTATCCCTGAATTTGGATGTCAGCTTTTCGATCACACCATAGGTCTCCACATAGAAGACGTGTTCATCCAGGGGCTCACTGGCCATTATCCTCAGGGACTGCATGTCCGCCCGGTCTACCCCAACCGCGTAGATCTCAATGCCAGCTGTCCGGGCGCTTGCTGCCACATCTTGAACCTGGTCCTGTGGCCGTCCATCTGTCACAACAATGACCACCTTGGGGATGTTGAAGGTTGCTGGCCGGGTGCCCATTTCCTCGGTGAAGACTTCATCCATGGCAGTTTGGATGGCAAGGCCGGTCATTGTGCCAGCAGACAAGGGCTCAATGCGAGACACAGCATCCTTCAGAGAGGCTTTGTCAAAGTAGGTCCGGAGGGGAAACTCCACCTTGACAGTGCTCGCGTAGTTCATGACCGCCACACGCGTTGTTCTTTCACCAACATCCAGGGTATCGATCATTTCTGACAAGAAGGTTTTCACTTTCTCAAACTCTTCAGGTCGGACGCTACGGGAGCTGTCTATGATGAAGACGAGGTCTAGGGGCCGGTTCTTACAGGCAGTGTCTGTCAAGAAGGAAGGAAAATGCTTCAGTCATCTCCTACACAGGACAGGAGCTCTCACCCAAGGGCAGTGAGTGCTGTCATGGCAAACTACTCCTACCAGATAATGTTAGTTGATTCTTTATGAGGCGGCTTCATATGATAGTGAGCAACACATTAGAGATTCTTAAATACTAATTTTGACAAGTAATAAATAACTGAACTTTTCTAAGCATTAGTAGATAGGTGCACATTTGAGCCCTCAAAATGTCTAATTATCCTTGAAACAAAGGGTTGTGGTTTTAATGAAACAGCCAACACAGAGATAGAGCAATTATATATTAATGTACTTACTGTTTATTTTCATAAAGCCAGTTTTCATAAGATAAAGAAATAAAATGGCAGAACATCTGAGTAGATCACACAGGGAACAAATCCTAATATTTTTTACGATAGTAACAGTATAAACTTCTAATTAGGAATTATTTCTTGTTTGTAAATAGCAATTCAAAATACAAAACAGGAAAAAATAAAGGTAAACAGGAAAAAGACACAAATGATGCTGCAAAAAGGCTTCTTTGGAAATTTTTACTGTTTTAAGGCTTGTAGAGCAGAGAGAAAAGTGCAATTACTTATGAAGTAATTTTACATGTAAAAATGAACATTTACACACACATTGCCAAAATTCCTCGCTGCCGTATAAATCTAGACAGAAGCAGAAAAGCCGTAGCTCAGATCAGAGACAAACATCACTTCTAGGAAGAGAAAAACCAACCAAGACAGTGACAGCAGGCAACTGAAATGCACCCTCCTGGTCCTGATACCATGTCCTGACACTGACAGTACCATGTACTTAGCTTCTATCAAGGTTGGATTTGCAGCTGAAAAATGGACAACCCAAAACAAGAGTATTTCTATAAAAGAGACATTCTGGCTCACCAGTGCATTAAATAGCAAAATATGAGGTGTCCAGTTTGAGTTCACACCTTGAGGGCTGTTTTGGGAACCTGACACACCTCTCCTGGCTAATACCAAGTTCACTTTTATTATTCCATTTCAGCTGAAATTTTAAAAAATCTTCACAAGTATCTTAAAAGTAGAGGTGAAAACAGCACTTTTTTTTTTTTATCCCAAGGCCTTAGAAACCTTTTTTCTCTGATTCAAGTGAAAACAGAAGGAAAAAATGAACTTGCACAAATTCCCTCAGGAAGCACAGCAGCAGAGTTGATTTTGCCTTTGGATGGAGTAACAGACCAGACGAATCTAGGATCTCATCCAGGTATATTCTATATAGTTCTGTATGCATCCTGTAATTCAGTTTTGCCTTTGGGAAGCTGAGAAAACACGAAGAAATGTTAGGGCATGCATGTGTAGATTAAGA
>VZTE01003429.1:150672-165911 GCA_013397775.1 Eulacestoma nigropectus | reverse complement strand
GCTGCCGGCGCGGGCGGAGCGCGGGGCCCCGCGGGGCCGTGGGCAGCGGCAGCAGCGCCAGCGCCAGCGCCAGGCAGCAGCCGAGGATGCCCAGCGCCCGCCCCCTGGTGCTGCCGCCGGCCCTGCGCCCGCCGCGCCGCCTTTAAAGCCGCCGGGCCAGGGAAGAGGGACGGGACACCGAGTGGGCATCCGCCGCCCTCGCCGCCTCCGCCCCAGGGCGGGCCGGTGGCCCTCGCTCCCCCGCCCCGACGGGCGCTCAGCCGCCGGGAGAGGGAAGGGGGCGAGGATTAGAGCTCTTCGTTGGGAACGTGCGGCAGGGCCAGGGCAGGGTTCAAACCTGGGCGCAGGGGGAGCTGAGACACCGCTCTGCCTTCACCAGAAGTGTTTGGTCCAGGCTAATTTCGCATTTCAGTCTCCAGGGCAGTATTTGCAAAGAACGGGAGAAAAAGCTCCCAGCGTGATCACCGAGGCACAAGGAACTGCCTGCTCTGTTGCCAAATCCGACCAAGGGCATTTTGTCTGGTTCCTGGCACTGAACTCCTGCCAGTTCCTGCAGGAAGCTGCACTGAGCTTTAACGGAAAGCACAGCTTAGGGCACAAAGGCACCCTGATCTCCAGCACGGGGCTTTAGAAGACACTTTTGCCAAATCTATGTCCTCTTGTACTGCAGGATCATCTTCTCTCCCATCACCTCCATCAGGGGAACAGGAAGCCCTGATTTAGAAGAGGAACCACCAACCCACCAGCTGTACAGTATCAGGCAGGCACTGACTCACTTCAGCAGTTCTACCACGAAGGCACACTAGAAGAGGCCACCATCACATTCCCAAAGGCTGCAAACGACAGCAGGGAAGAGGGACCACCACCCTTCAAGCAGGACAATGCCACAGGACAGGGCTCCAGGGGAGTATAATGGCTTTTCTCATCCAGAAGAAGCTGCAGCTTTTTGAGCAGGAGCACATGCACACACACCCTGGACAACTTTCAGGCAGTGCCTGGTGCTGCCAAATACTGCTCACCCACATGGTCAGCCACCCACTTGGACAGTCCCAATAGCCAGCCCTTGGCAGGAGCTCTTCGCCCACTCATGGTCAGACACACACACTCCCTTGCTGCAGAGGGATCCAGAGCAGAGTGTGCTGGAATCCATATTTGAGCAGCACCCAACTGCCCAAGAGACAGCTTTGTTTCTTAGACCACATGAAACCACTGTGATGTTTTTCATCCCCCCCTCCTCCCTCTCTCCAAAGTCACATTTACGCAGTCTGTGGCAGCATCTAAAGAGGCCCTGGGTTTGGAGTCTCTCTGGGAGTGCAGATCCAATGCACTGCCTCAGAACGTGGAAACAGATCACAGCTGCCACCAGCACTGGGCGCACCCTGAGTACCCCCTCAGGGTACCTGGGAGGGAGGGCACTGTCACAACAGTGGCAGAGAGGGTCTGAGACCACTGCAGTTCAAAGTGCTCTCACAGGTGGCACCTGAGTTAATGGGGAAACCACTGCTGATAGCAGGCCCCAAACAGAGCATTTTAAATGTGTACAGAGGTACATACTGAAAATGCAGTAATAACCACACAAGCTATCTGCTGTAACCATTTGAATCCCTTTTTCCAGAATTTAGCACCAGGTACCTTTTTGTTTTATTTCTTCAGACATACTAAATCACTGAATTATCTTTTACCTGTTTACACCTCTTGCTACAAAAGACGAAGAGTAGAAAGTTGTGTGTAGCTTGGTTTTTTGGTTTGTGGTTTTTTGTTGATTTTAAAAGAACATCACTGAAGTTATGGCATATCTCCAACAACTGTGGCCACTTTCCAATGTATATAATGTTGTAGTCCTACCGAGTGTCTGTCCTGCTCTTAATGCCTGAGCTGACCAGACATCAGATTTCCCTGAGGGCTCAAAGCCTCCAGTACAATTCCCTTTTCCCAGCTCACGTGTAAGTACCAATCAGACAAGTGGAAGACAACAAAGTACTTGAACTGCAAAGGCTTTAAACACGAGCATGTGTGTTAGAGAGAATCCATGTTCTCCACCCATTCAAGGACTTCTGCTGAAGAATGGATCAACCACTAAATGTGTAATTACGTTGGACTATCTGCAGCACACTGAAGTACTTGAACAAAAAGGCCATCAAACTGACCAACCAAGCAACACTACTGATAAACATTTTGTAAAAGATTTATTTAAGTATCATTTATCACAAAGAAGGAAAATACATAGAAGATTAGAAGCATGCAACCATCTTCCACATTTCTATTTATTTTTCTTGCATTCCCAGCTTGTTGTAATAGAACTCCTGTGCCACCCTCACCTCAAAAATACTATGTTTCAAGACATAGGATAACAAAAAAAAAACCACAATAAAAGGTAAGATAACATATGAGAAAAGTGCAACGTAAAAGTCACGTATACCACATTCAAACCCTTCCCATTCCAAAAAATGGATAAAGGCAAACTATCATTTTGCTGCACGATCAGATTGTCTTTATGAACTACTTACAAAAAATTAATATAAATTAAGGGCACAATCCTGCAGACACTTATAATTGTAGCTAACGTCAATCAGAGTGGCTCAATCAGTATTATTAAAAGCCACAAGTTAGTCACATGCATAAGTTCTTGCAGGTGTAAGGCCCTAAGGCAATAAAATGTTTAAGAGCATTAGGGAGAACAAAAATTAAAGCAAACAAAATCACTCTCAGATGTGTTTTGCTTAGTAAGTTTGTATCAAACATTTTAAACAGAACAGTTTGCTCCTAAAGCCCTGGATATTTCTATTACTTAAGCAGTTTTGCAAGATTAAAGACAAAACCCCCAGGAAGCTGGTACAGATGTTAATGAACGTAAAAATTGCTTCAGGCAGGTATGTAGGGAGGTGGAGGTTCCTTCTCAGGCATCTTCACTGCCATTTCATAGGTTGGCAGAACATACTAAGGAGAAGACATTTTGAAGTGATTAATGCAGAAGACTTCAAATGAAGAAAGAAAAAACAGAACAATAGCATACATGCCCCATCAGCAACTTAATCCACTGTTGTAGGCATAGTTCTTAAAATAACTTACTGCTGTTCCTAGTAAGCAAATGAGGAAGTGAAAGAAGGTGCAGGAGCAGTTTACTGCTCTGTTGAGCCTAACCCTGGGTCATTCATTCCACACCCCACTGCATCCTGACTTTGCAGAGCAGCAGGGAAGGCTTGGACTGGGGCAATCAAAGCCTCCCTCTACTACAAGAAAAACATTCTTTCTAAAGACCCTCCTTTTAGGCACTGTCAGAATTCAGTTAAGAAATAACCCACCACAAAATTAGCTGCTTTAAAATTTTTTATCTTTCCAGTCTTTCTTTCGAAAGCTGGACTAGGCTTGGAAACATACATGGATGTGGTGATTTTCTACTTCAAAATTAATGATGCTGGTTCCTTTTATCTCAGAAAGAGGTTTTACCTGTGGAGGAGCTTCAAAAGCAGGGTACACAGCAATCTCTGGCAAATTTCTGTTGCTGATGTATTTATAGCAGTTCCATACACAGTTAATTAGATATGCCTGAAAGAAGAGATATTTCTTTTTAAACACCTCATATGCATTGGCTGATTCAGAAATTAAATGCTGGATTACAGTCCTATGATAAAAAGGAGCATAAATCAACTTAGGCAATACATATCTGAGGAATGGTTGCTATTTCACAGACCTGGCCACATACCTATCTTGCCTTCCATTTAGCTTTGCTGTCACAGTGACTCAGAGGATGCATTGCACAGATTTTAGCAAAAGAATTCACAGATCCATTCAACTAATCTCTGTCTGCCTCAGCAGTGCTAATCAAATTAATCCCCAACTGGCATATGCTTCTGTGGATCTCAGTCCAAACCTGTCAGGAGGAGGAGGAGAGGCCAGCAGTACAATCCTGCTCATCCCTCAGTTAGCACTATTTCTCCAGCTAACTGCCAGCGTGAAAGAGAGGGCTCAAACGCACAACTGAGGCAGCAGGGAGATGGTAGAGCCAAGAACCTTGAACTTCAAGTCAACACTGACTGCTGCAGAAACACTATCACATGATGAGGATTAGGGGTTTTTTTATTATTAATTTGTGTAACATTAATCTCTCCAAATCTCTCACTGGCAAGTTAGCACTTTGTTGAACAAAAGGTACCAAATTTCCCAATCAATACAGAAGTGTTATCTACTGTACTAGACTTCCACTCCCTTTAGTTAAACATTCCTCTTGGATAAAGTATAGAAAGTAAAATTATTTTTCATCATTTCATTTTTTCTTAAATGCAATCTGAATGCAATAAAGGAATAGTATAACGGCCAATGTATATTATCAATTCATTTCTCTAATACGCTTTGTCTACAGAAGAGTTTTTATAATTCAAATGAATGCTTCTGTATTTAGATCTTCAGAAAGAAAATGACTGGTAGTATCACCCTTCAGTAGGAAGATGCAGCTCTGAATTAACCTATTCATTTTCCTCATTCCATCACCTTCCTTCCAAAACTTGCATCCTGGTTTGTTAGACACAATGAGAGATTTTAAACGTTCTGTTTAGAAACTTTTATGCATTAACTCAATATCCTTTTGCTACAAGCTTAATTACAAATATTAAAATTATCTCCACATAAACAAAAAGATGGTATGAAGTCTTTTTGCATTCCTCCTTTCTACTCAGGAAGGGCAGAGCTGCATAAGCATGCCCCACTGCACACACAGAGGTTAGCTGAAGACACCAGTACATAACATATTAGACCTAAGTCATACCGGAACTGAACATCCTAACAATTGTGCTCAAAGAAGTTCTTACCTCAGCAGTAAGAAGGCAGCTGGGTTCTCAATTCAGCATTGAGAATTAACTCCAATTGAAAGCATCTTAATAAATATTAATTCTTGCAACAGACACATGATTAAGTTTTAACTTACCTTTAAAATGATAAATAAAACAAAGAACACCAGAACAATAAACAAGAGACAGCTGGAGTCCAAAGAAAGGAGATCTTCTTTGTAAGGGAAATCCGGCTAGTTAAAAAAAACAGGGGGGAAGGGAGAGAAAGGGAGGAGATAAGAATGAACACTGCACAGTCAAATATGATAGAAAAACATCCAAACTCCACACCAAATAAAACAAACCCTTGTGTAAACTACTCCCTTAAAACAAAAAGTTCAGTTTCTAACAAGTTTCCTCTTTATCCTCCCACAAAGCACAGTATTTATCCTGCCTCTGTCCTGCAAGAACTGATTACTACAGTACAGTCTGTGTCCCTTGTCACTTCATCAAGTCTCATGCCAATACAGACAGCCACAAGCTTCCTTTTCACAGCTGCAGCACAGTATTTGTACTTATGGTCCTCTACAACTCTTTAATGACTTACTGTTAATTACATCCTGTCAGTCCAACCTGTAACATACAGGTGTGCAGCATAAGAAATCACCCCCAAACTTGGAAGAACCAAAACAGAGCTTCTGCAAACCTCAGTCGCATTTCTTTCCCTGACCACAGTTAACAAAGCCTCTCTCAAACACCAACCTAACATTTAATCTGTTTTAAAAAGGACTTGTTTTTAAACATCTACTTGAACAGACCAAAACACCAGCCAGCCAGAGCTTATGGTCCCTGCTGACTGACAGTATATTCTATCCATTGACTCTTCTTGCAGTTAAGACACAGGCAGTGTTAGTAAGAACTCCACTGCAGTTTCCTTAGAAAGTGTTGTTGCAACTTGAGACACAGAGAATGTAAAAAGGAAACCGTGGAATCTCAGATTCCATGTGTAATGCTGTGGGAATCCTTACCTATCCTTCTGCAGTCCTTACCGACACTTACTTCTCTTCCCCTTCCCTACCAAATAAGGGCCAACACACTTTTAATCTGCAGTAGCAAATTTGCCACTCAGCCCCATTGCTTAAAGGGTTACGAACACGCTTTCAAGTCCAGTTGTAGCCAACACAGTTTAAACCAGTAGTTCCCATCACAATTCTTTCCTTACTGTCCCCGGCTTTCCCTTTAGGGAGCGATGGCACCTTTGATTCTCCCACCTCTGATAAGCTACCATTCCCATAACCACCTATGGCTGCTGCAGGCTGAATTCCTTTTTTTTATGCACAGGAAGGGAACTGTAGCTCAGTCACTGATCCAATCAAAATGAACTTTAATTTCCAATGTAAAATATCAGCTTGAGCTGTATACTTACCAACTGATCCAGGTAATCCTTGATTCTCGGCAAGTAGGTTAGAGAGCTGATGGCAACCAGACAACTGAGCACAAAGTCAAAGAGTTGGTAACAGAAAAATGGGATCAGCCAGCCTACACGATGCTAAGAAGAAATAGAAAAAAGGAGGAGCCTGTAAATTATTTAGTTAAAAAAAATCAAGTAGCAACTTTAAAACCATGGATTATAAATATACTTACAGCAATGGCGCCATACACCATCATTGCACTGATTGTGAACATGAGGAGAGAGATAGCAAACAGAACGCAGGCATTTTCTGCATGAAAAGAAAAACATTAAGAATCAGTCATTTCCTGGAGTTGTCACACTGCGGCTGACAGGTGCCCAAGCTTTGTCCATTATTATTATCTGTTCTCAATTGATTCATCTGGTTCAACTACCAGCAGCAGAATAGAGCAGCTCAGATCCTTCCTAACAAAAAAAGATCGAGTTCAAGAAAACCTACAACTATTTAGAAAAATCACTCTGCCTTAATTAAAAGCCTGACTAAAGCCCAGAAGCACCAATTAGAAGCTTGATACAGTTTGCCAGTAATGCACCATAATGATGCTGATTTGCAACATGTGTCAGTACTAAAAGTATGTGAGTGATTAACTTTAAGACTGGACAGAATTTTAAGTGAAGCTAACACAGTATAGGACCTTTACACTTGAAAATGGTTTGGTTATGTAATTTGGTCATTGGCAGTGGGAGCAGCACTGCTCCTTCAGTAACACTAAGGGAAACAGGAAATCACTGTGTGGAAGGTATCCCACTATTTACAAGAAAAGGCAGCTGAACAGAAACCAATTTGTAGCAAAATCCAGGACACTCATGGAAACTGCATGATAAAGATTCTCCTTGTGCATCACAGTTACTGATGAGAGAAACACAGCTGCTTTCCACAAGTTAGATTATATGTGTTTTTTTTTAAACACAAAGACACCAGCCTGAGAGTCTATAGATGTGGTAAATTAATGGTTTTTAGCAATATTCAAGCCACAATGTTGTGGTTCCCCTGCTTGAAAAACAGATGATCTGAGAATCCTTTCTACTCTGCAATTAATTTGAAAAGACACATTATGGAAGCACTTACATATCCAATTCAGTACACGGTTATAATATCTACATACACAAATGGCATCAAGAAAGAGCCCTCCCCATGTCTGAAATGCACTGTGTTGATCAGACCTAAGTCTCAGCAATCACCTCTAAGTGTGGTTGTCTTCTGAGGATTTATTACTCACAATATCCACAAGCACAATAAAACCTGTAATATTCTTTCATGCACACAAAACCCTCTAACCCAGATCCCAACATAAGGAATAAGAAATTTTAAGTCAAAAGCATGTGACAGAGATTTTACCCTAAAGAGTGAAGAAAGCACCTTCAGCTTCAGAAGCATGTTTCACTCATATAAGCTCAAGGCTACCAAGTACACCAACAGCCATTAGGGATCATATGGCATTTTACAGACACCTGCTGTGATTTTACTTAATATCTTAGCTTTATGAAGAATTTGGTCCTTGCTCCCACTCTTATTTCATTACTAATAAATGTGAGTTACAGTCACAGGTCAGAACTGACAGATCCTCAACTCAGGTCATGAACAATTTTGTTGTTTTGAGCACAACCCAAAGTGCTCAAAACCCGGTTTTGTGCTGTACTACTTATCTTCGCTGAATCTGACCCCCTCTAGATTTTCATGTAATACAACAGACTGAGGTAGATTAGAAGTGCCACACTACACACATTTCTGCACTTTTAAAACCAAGAGGAGCAAAGCATATGCACAAGTTTACAGATACAATAGTTAAAAAGCTTGATACCAATTACACCTGTACACATCATACACTGAGTAACTGAGTGAAAAGCAGGCTTAATTCTGCTCATGGTGCTTTCTCTTTCATTTATTCTGCAGGTGAAACTTATAGAAACACTTTAGTTCCATTCAGGTACTTGGTATCCCAATTGTTCCACTTTTCTTAGAAAGATAGCATGATTTTCTTCTTAGTAAATTCATGCACAATAGCACAAAGCTCTTTCCTGATCTATGAAGATCACCAAAAACTCTGAAAAAAAATCTTTAAATTTGTTTTCTGCTGCTTTTTTTACTGAGACAGCAAAGACAGTTAATATTTATGGAGAAAGTGAATCAGAGATGTCCCACACATACTTCAACACTCAAACCATTAGAAGGCCAAGAAATCTCATGGCTTAAGATGCTTGGGCATAATACGGAGTTAAAATAATAGTCCATAAAGTTTCTTTTTTTATTCTTGTAAAAGAATTTAGTCCCAGTATAACTAAAGAGAGATTCAGAAAACAAGCATATTTAAAAGGTGTATGCATATATTACACCCTAGTGTAAGGCAAATCCATGACACTGCATGCTTTATATTCCAATCAGCCAGCAGAGTTCTAGACCTACCAGCCATTCTCTCAGAAGCATAGTAATTTCCAATGACTTCATACTGGATATCAACAGTTGGCATCATATTTGGATGAGTCACTTCTACTGTCAACAAGATGCCCATCAGCAAGTTCACCACCTGAGAGAGATCACAGTTACCTCAAGGTTAATTACATTGCAATAGCTAAGATCTTTTTAATGACCACTAATAATCCTTTATTTCAGTTAAAAATAAACTCTTCTCTTTGCCTGTATGTGGAAGAAAGAAAAGAGCCCAATTCACAGTTAAATTTCAAGCTGATTTAGTTAAATCACTGCCAAAACAACCCAAAGAACACGGAGCACTTGCTAGGTTCAATGAATCACAACTAAATAACTTTGCATATTGAGGGGATGGTAAGGTTCCTAGGGATTCAAATTACATAATTAAGCTGATGCTGCTTGATGAACGTACAGATTTGTCTACTGGAAACAGTTAAAAAAGGTCAAGAAGGTAAAGGTACAGAATGAGGAACATTTGGAAAGAATTTCTGCTTTCTACAATAAATTGAGTTCATTTAACACACAAAGTACTGTTTCTGCCATGTTACAGCTTTAATAAGCTAGAGAGAACATTTCCCTCTACTTCCCAGATCATTTATTAAAGCCTCATCACTCCTTATCAGAAACATCTACACAACCACAGGGGAAGTTAAGAAGTTTCACACAAAGATCAACCCCCAAAATGTGTACATATTCAGCACGGGCTGTGTGCTCACCAGTCCTTCTCCCTCACGCTGCTACTTAAGACTCTGTTGGCCCATTGTGATACACACCAGAAATGTCTTCAGTAAGAGCTCAAAGAATCAAAAGTAGCTTAAGCCTCTGTAAAATTGCCTTGACAGCATTTATAATGTATTCAAGATTTACAGGGACATAGTTTCTGTTACTAATATCTGGACACACATGCCAAAGGTTGCATAACACAAAAGAGTCATGATGGTATTTTTGAGCTGCAGACATTTTCCAATCAGCATTCAGTACTGTCACCACCACCAGCAGGATCTCCTCCAATTAGCCTCAAAAGAAAAAAAAACCAACACAGTTTGCAGTTTCTCACAACTTAAGAATATCTGCCAGGTATTTCTTCTACTGGCCTAGTTCCAGGAGTCAATAATGGTGGCAAGTCTATGTACAACTATGGAAGGTTTCAGTAAGGAAAAAAAACTATTTTGAACCTTTTGAAAATTCTGAGACTCACAGTTCCTGTAACTCCTTTCCCATCACTGTTTTTATTGGTTTTTTTCTTCTTTTTCTTTTCTTCCCAGGGGTTTAGAGACACGTAGTGATAAGCTTGCTTGCACTATCTGCTAAAAAGAACCCTTTAGTGGAATCAAATTTGGTCACTTTGTAGAAATGCAACCATCTCATCATATATTACACAAACTTGCTAGAATTTCCAGCTCTTTTGAGCCACTTGTATTTTTATACAGCATTTTATGCCTTGGAATCTAAAACACAGTGGCCAAAACAGCTGGCAGTGAAGAACTCTAACTCTGTTCAACCACCACTACCTTTAGCCTTGAAATGCGCATATTTTCACTCTCACAGGACACTTCCTACAGGGCCAACTGTCAAGTTACTCATCTGCCTCGTCTTTAAACCTTATTTTGCTTCATCACTGGTCACATGTATAGAAGACTATCATCTCCCACCTGGTTCATCCTACTGTACTCTGGCCTTCTGCTCTCAATGCATTTTCAACCCTTCTATTTCCTCCTTTCTGTGAGTGAACTGGGAGCATTGGAAAATACCTTTCTGCACTGTACTTGTTTCAAAAAGCCCATGTCAAGGTTCAGGTCTCTGGCAGTTGAAACAGTGATCTCTACTTTATAAAGCACAAAAGGACGTGTTCGAATACAGCTAAATCATTATTTATACACACATGACTATTGTTTACAGTCATGAGTTTGACTGCCATGACAGGCTATCTGCCTCAAGATAAAAAGCAAGCAGCACCTGAATTACCATAGAAGCACTGAAGAACTCGAATGCCTCGGAATTTTGAGACTGTAATTCCCTTCTAGTCACTTTTAAAATTTTCATCCTATCTGTAGTCCTAATTCAGCATACCAAAGCCCTTAGTAATTTCACGAGTTACTGAGTGCAGCTCCAAGCATTAAAGGTTTTTTTCCTCAACCTGAAATGGTATGCAAGTAAAACAGAAAATAAAGAGTTATTCAAAATCCAATCTATTAGAATCAACGAGACTGAATAAAAATAGCAACAAACCAAAACAAATCTAAACAAAAACAAGCAAATCCAAACCTCAGCCAATTAACACCTCAGGATTTCCAGTAATCTATTACTGCTGTTTACAAATCCATCACAACACTGAGCAATTCATAACATTTAACACATGGATTTCAATTAAGAGCTACAGAGCCAGAACCTCTATTTTAACTACTTCCATTCTTTCCCAGAAGCTTGATAACAGCAAGACCACAAGGCTCATTTCAAAATAATCAACAGGCAGCAAGAATATGGTTCGGACCACAAAATATCTTTAGAGCTTTTAAGTACATACTCACTGCAAATCAAATGCATGTTCACATATGTCTAGATGGAGAAGTCAGAAAAAATGTAACTCATGTGTGCCTCAGTGTAATATGAGGAGTAAACCCATCACCATCTCCCCCTCAAAAAAAAAACAAACAAAAAACCCCAAACCTGACAAGACAGCACTCAGTGGATACTGCAGCACTCTAAAGTTTAAACACCTCAGAAATCCCAGAAGCCTCATCCTAGTCTTTTTTTGCTAGGAAATCAAAAACAGTAACAAAAAAAATTTGCAAAATGCATGTTCAAATTCTTATTCAAAAAATTATTCCGTTAAAATGAAAATAACCTTAATTTAGTTTTGTAGTAGCTTAAGGAGTATTTTACATTTTTATATTTGGGATAGCTAAGTTTAACAGTTTGGTGTAGCTTGTATCAAAATTCAAATAGCTGAAATTTCAAATTCTCAAGTAGAAAGTCAGCGTTTATTATACACAGGTAACAGAAATATTAATTCCCCATATGATTAGAACTCAAAAGACTGTGGAACTATTAACAAGCATTACCTTTTTAATTAGTGAGTTTTGTCTCCACAGTATACACTTAATGCCTCATCATTTAAGTTTTTCATTTCTCTGTAGGCCTGAACATGAAGTCTAGTTTTCCCCAAGCACTCTGAGTGACTTGGGCAAAATCAAGAATTCCTACTTATAATTTGCTTATATCCTTTCATAAGGGGAAGGAGGGAAATTGCCTTGCACTACTATAGTCATTTTCCTTTCACTTTTCCAGTATTTTTTCCCTAGACATGTTCCCAAATAAAACAACAAACAAACAAACAAAAACAAACCAACAAAACAAGACGGAGATTCTGATTTGGTTTGGTTTGTTATACTGAAATAATAAAAACTGAAAAAGAGTAACTTTAAATAGGGTACTTCAGAGCCACTAGCACTACCAATATTAGACTGAGACCAGTTATACTGGCTCATTTCTGTCCACCTTGTTCAGTGAACAAATGATTCCAGAGGTCCCCCTCATGCTCCCGCTAACCAGCAGCAATTGCATCACTGACTCCAGTGCTGGAGTTTGCTGTCAGAACACACCAGCTCCTCCCTCCAAAACAATGCTACTGGCTTTTAGACTGTTTATTGAACTCTGATCCCATTTTTGCCAGTGCAGTGTTCATGCTTCCGCTTTCTGGAAAGCACAGTGCCCAATGTGAAAGTTTGCACGAAGACACAAACTTCAAAACGACTGCAATCATGGAGAGAGGAACAGGAGGTTTCTTTTTCCTTCCTACACAGAACAGCAGTGGGTGTTGCAGAGCTAACCAAGCTTTATCAGTCCTGGAACTCAAGTACAATTCTGCCAGAAGTGTTCCTTACTTGTCTTTTGGTAAATACACTTTTATTTATTGATCACAAACAGCACCAGCACATGGATAGAACCGTGCTTAAGACACACTTTGATCACACAGCATCAGCAGCAGACATTTTAGAAGATAGTCCTCGTTCTCTCTGGACTCACAAAAGCACAAAAGACAGTGATAAAACTGTTTTAGTGAGGAAGAAAGTTAATTACATGCACGATTTAATAGTATACAAATAAGCAAGGAATAGGAAAATGGCTAAAGAAATGGTTATGCAACATGTATTAAGTAGACAGAAGTCTTATCTTACTAAAACATCTGGAGTAGATTGCTATGGGACTCCATTTTAAGTTTGATAGCAAGTTCCTTCAGGAATGCACTGCACAAGAACACAGTTTATGCAAGTAAATAGCAAGATTTTCAGTAACACAAAGCTATTCCTGAACTAAACATTCTCCCCCTCCCAAAAGCTACATCCTTTAAAAAAACAACAAAACCAGAACATACAAAGTACAAACAAAAAACCCCACCAAACCCATAGAGCAAAAAGCACCATCCTACATAGAAAGTTATAACTATTTGTCCCACCGTAACTTACAAGCAGAGATTATTAAATTGATTTAGAAATACTTCTCATAAGAACCTGAAAGACTAAGAGCTATACTTAAATTGTGCATTAATTAACATGTCTAAACAATCCGACATATTCTGGGCCATTTTTTAAAAAAGTTTGGCAGCAGACAAATAAATTTAACTTTCACTGTCCAAACTGCATTTTACCTTCAAAAAAGTATAATTTATAGTTTAATTCTGATTTAAAGCACTAGGCAAGACCACCTAAAGCTTTGTGTTATAACCTTACGTCAGCTCAAACAGCCAACAGTTGCCAGACTTAAAAGTTCTCACCATTTCCCAGGTGACAGCTGAGAAATGGATAAAAGTATTCAATGCACAGTTTAGCAAAGTTTTCGATACACTTGATATACAGGGAGTTTTTAATAAAAAACCGCACCTATGAAGCACTCTGCATGCCCCCTGCTACCTTGAACTCAACTCTACTTTTCCGTCTAGCAGACCGAGCCGCTGCGGTCACACGAGATCAAAGCCGCACTCCGGCCCTGGAGCAGCAGCCTCACGGGTGCCCGGCGCAGCTTCCACCGTCCCCAGCACCCATTCAGAAAGAAGAAAGAGGTGCCGCATCCAGGCAACAAGAGGAAACATAAGCACAGCAAGGGAGGTAGAAGCTGGAAGTGCTACCAGGTCTGTGGCCACGGAAACATCTCCCTGTCCTCCGCCCAGCAAGTTTCTGGGTTTACAGACACTCCCGCGAGCAGGAATCGCAGTGCGGAAGGCAGCGAGAAGCTTTTGTTCCCCTTGCTGTTAACGATTTGAACTCCATCCAGCAGCAGCACAGCGTGGTCTGCAGGTTTCCAAAAGAAGTTTGATTCTCAATACTACAGTGGACCTTTTCCATTTTAAATGAACTAATAATAAAACTTAATCAGTACCAAGACTTTTGCCCAATTTCTTTTTGAAAAAGAAATACCTTTTCCCTCAAGTTTTGTTATACTTCCAACCCCCTACCTTGCCTTTTCCTCAGGTCCTCTCTCTCCAGCCACTTTGTTTGCCTGTACATTTTTTGGCCAATTGAGGGACCAAGATGCATAAAAAGAAAGGATCTCCTCATGCTTGTTGAAAATAAACCATAAACTCTCCAAAGTCAAATCCCCATGCCTCTAAAGGCAGTTTCTATGCACGGCTGTTTCATATCAACACAAAAATTCAGCATTCTTTGTTTCTCACAATCTGGAGAAAGGTAAAGGAGAATAAAGGCTTTGATTACAGCTTCAGGAGAACAGAAATGCTATGATGCAACTTCTGTAAACTATCCTCTCATTTTTACTGCCCACGAGGGTATGGGGAAGGGAAGATGAGAAAATGACTTCAATAAAGGGGAGCTCAGGTCCCCTTTAAGGGAACCAAGGGAAGTTAGGGCTCCAGGCCTTTAACTTGCTGGTACTGTTCTCACATTTCTATTTCGCCCTAGTTCAGAACTTTATCTCTAATATTTCATCTTCACTACCACAGCTCTTTCTCGGACAGAAGGCACTCACCAGTCAGAAGAGGTGTTTTGCGAGCCAAATTTGTTTCTATTGCTCTTCAATCACTGTGTTGAGAACAGACTATGGAATAACCAGGAACTTCCCCTGCCACAAAGCTCTTGCTCATTTTGGAGACATTCATCTTCCTCTCAGAGGTTACACACCACTCACGGGTACCACATCTTGTTCTCCTATAATATACCCCAAATTCCAGTCTCCGCCAGCTCTCCTCCCTTACCAAGGACACGCTCAGTACTGTATAAAAGTCTCAATCCCTCCAAACCAAGAAAGGGAAGAGTAACACAGTTCCTCTGACACGCAGATTAAAACACTCTGAACTTTCTCCTCACTTTCTTTTTCCAGCCACAACAAGGGAGGCTGCCGAGGAACTGTAGGACTTGGATAGCCCGCAGGAGACCCCGGGAAAGAAGAGGGACCCGAACCCCGCCGCATGACCCCAGGAAATCCCCTCGTGCAGCTTCCCCCAACTACCTCAGGAAAGGGAACAACTTCCCGGGCGAAGGGGGCGGGACCCCGCGGTCCCCCGGCCAAGGGAACAACTCCCCGGGCGAGGGGAGCGAGACGCCCGCGGTCCCTCAGAGCGGCC
>VZTE01003429.1:110899-150614 GCA_013397775.1 Eulacestoma nigropectus | reverse complement strand
CGCACGCGCGCTGAGCACGGCCCCCACCGCCGCCCCTTCAGCCGCTGGCCGCCCCCGCCTCTCACCATGTACCAGGTGCCCAGGATGATGGTGCCGGTGCGCACATGGCAGCAGCCGCAGCAGCGGGTGCTGTAGAAGCGGTCACGACTCCGCTTGAACGTCATGGCGGCAGCACGAAGCTCCAACCACCAGACCCACCACCCGCCCTCTCCAGGCAGTTCTCGATACCGAGGGCCGTAAAACCCCAGGCGCGTGCGTCACCGCCGCGCTGACCAATCAACCGCCGAGAGAGTGTCGCGGGGTGGGCCTGAGTTGCCGCGGCGACAGATGATTGACAGCACCGCAGACCAATCACAACAGCCCTGGGACGGACGCCCCCCGTTCACCTGCGGCGGCGGGAGCCGCACCTGAGGCTGAGGCGGAGGCGGTGCCGTTCCCGCCATGTTACCGGCCCTCAGGCTGTGTCGCTCGGCGGGTCTGGCGGAGACACGTCCTGCCCTGTTCGCCTGGCGCACGGGGAGGAGCTCGCCGGGGATTTGAATAGCTGGAACTTGGCAGCCGTGGAGGCAGCGAAACCCTGTGGGGAAAGCTGCGTTGTCTAGAGACGTTCCCCTGTACTCGGGTGAGGGGCCGCTCGAGACCTGCGGCCACTTCTGGGCCCCTCAGTTCAGGAGGGACATTGAGGTTCTGGAGAATGTCTAGAGAAGGGCAACAGAGCTGGTGAAGCGTCTGGAGTAGAAGTCTGATGAAGAGCGCCTGAAGGTGGTTTGCTTGGAGAAAAGAAGAGGTTCTGAGAGAGAATCTTCTCGCCCTTTACAACTCCTGAAAGGAGGTTGTAGCCAGGTGCGGGTCGGCCTCTTCTCCCCGGCAGCTGGTGACAACATGAGAGGACGTGGCCTCAAGCTACATTAGGGGAGGTTTAGTCTGGACATCAGGAGGAATTTCTTCATGGAAAGGGTGATTAGACATGGGAACAGGAGTCACTATCCTTGGAGGTATTTAAGGAAGGACTGGACATGGCACTCAGTGCCGTGGTCTGGTTGACATGGTGTTAGGTTATGGGTTGGATTCGATGATTTTAGAGGTGTTTTCCAACCTAATTGATTTTGTGGTTATGGACAACCCTTAATTCTAAAATAGTATTGAATAAGTTATGTCTCCTGATGTCCTGATTTCATCTGGGGCAGGGTTAATTTTTGCAGGAGCCAGGAAGGAGCGTGGCTAGGATGTGGAGATTGTTCTGTCCCACTTCACATCATTGGTCCTTGCCGAGAGCAGGGGGAAAAGGGGTTTCTTCCTGTGGAGAAAACATGGAGGAGGAAGCCGACTGGTATTGTGTATTTGGGGGGTGGGGGGGGGAGGTTTCTTATTTCTCTGATGTTTCCAGTGTTTTCTTGTGCCTCCGATTCTCAACTTCAGCCCACTGCAGCGGGAAAGAGGAGGGGAAGGGGGAGTGAGAGAGAACAGCGCGTGGTTTTGGAAAGTCTAAGTGGGGGTCCTAAATTGGGGAGTACCATTCCTGAACCACGACACCTGGGCAGAGCCTGAAGAGGCCGGCACTGAGGTACTGCCAACATCCCCTGGCTTTGGCTGAAATTCACCCAGTGCTGCAGAAGGTTTAGTTCACATGAACCAAGTTTTGCTGTTCTTTTGAGTTAATTCCTTGGATTAAAGAATAATACTAATATTGTGTTACATGCTAAGAGGATATGCCATCAGAGGGAAAACAGAAGAGGTGATATTCAGTCCACAGAAGTGCTTTATTTTGTTGGTGACTCCAAGCCCCACTCAAGCCCCTGTTGGTGAGTGGGTAGTGGAAATGCTTCATTAGTTCCACCAAAACCTGTGGGTGCTGCACTTTTTAATATGTTAATTAGAAATAACGTGTGTAAATCCGAGTTCTGTGTTCATATGTGTATGTGATAAGTTTCACCACCACTTAGACACACAGTCTCCTGTTCCCACATGGAGTTGGACCTATAAACTTGCCCTGACCCAATGGTTTCTGGAGACCTGAACTGTTGATGCAGAAATGCACACAGTTTATTTTAACCTTCTACTTGCAGCTGCAAGTATTTCCTTCTTGGCAGTGTACAATCTGAGACACTCACAGAACCATAAATATTTGCTATGCATATATACACCAAGATGTATGTCAGTATTAATACTGAGTTTTTTCACTTTGAACAATGAGAAGGTAATGAGGGTACTGTGCTAGTCCTTCTGATACATTCCAGATTGTACAATTAACACATTTTATTGTTTTAGCTGCTTAGTCTATTTTTAATGTGAGCTGTTGCTGAGTTGTTTGAAATTATTTGCTTAAGGGCTTTAAATGTGACCTTTTTATTTTAAATCCACAGAGTTCCATAGTTGGTGTTTTTCTTCCTTAGGGCATATTTCATTTTTGAATAAACATGTTGTAAGTGCTGCTAAGATGGCTGTAATGATCATATTATAAACTATTGTTTGTTTCTTTAGTGCTCCTAATGTTCTCAGCCTTGTGCACAGATGCCTAATTATCAACACTCTGGTTTAATGTAGCAAGAAGAGACTAATTTTAATCAATATACATGCATCCCTGTAAAAAATAGAAAAAAGAATGTGCATTTTGTTGTAATCAGTCATTTAAAAATCGGTTTTGTCACAGATGGCACTTTGGGAAGCCTAAGCCAACTATTCCTGCTGCATGCGTGCCTGAATCGATTACATTGTTCTGCGGAGCTGAGAGATTCTTCTTCCTGTTGGTCTGTCCCTGTGTGAAACAGGAATTCACAGGACTATAATGAGTGAGAAATGAAAGCAGGAGCCCCTCCCTCAAAGTTTGGACATCCGTTTGGAAACACTTCGATTCCGCTCTCAGCTCAAATGATTTGTGAGGGCAAGTGTTCCAAGTAAGATCTTGGCAGTTGGACACTGCCTTCGCTAAGATCAAGCTCTCATGTCAGGCTCAGATTTTCAGGGCTATTTTCATGAGATGAAAGAAATCCTAATTAAGTGTTCATATCTTTGTCAGCCAGACTCAGAACAAAAATTGATGTGATTCCCTTGAGCTTCACTGCTTGGTATACTCTGAAAACAACAGAGATACTGGGAAGAATAATGTGAATCTCATTTAACATCACAAAGAAGCTTTCCACAGCAGGATAGGCTGATGTGGAACTATTGAATTTGCATAAAAAAACCCCTCTGCTTTCTCCTCCCTTCAAAAAAAAAAAAAAGGAAAAGAAAGATTTAAAGAGTATTTTGAGAATGACTGCATTGTTTTTTGTGCTTGAGGGAAGAGATAATAGGTTAATGATTTTAGTCCTACAGTCTGTGAAAAATTCCAGTTCTTCCATGCCACAAGCAGCCCAGATGACCTCAGGCAAGACACTTCCTTCTCGCTGAGCCTTAATTCTCTCCTTTTTGCTAGTTCAAAGAGTATTTGTGAGGCTAAGTGTATTAAAAACTCTGAGGGGCTCAGCTTACAGTCATGACAGGCAGAGCAAAATCTCAGAGAGAGAGCGAGTACTAGTGATAAAACTTCCTCACAAATAGCAGAAAGACCGTGGCATGCAGGACCAAAGCATCCACAACAGTAAGAGCAGGAAGCCCTACACAAATTTGCAAGTCAGAAGCAGCTGCAAAAGAATGATTGGGATTCCTCTATCAGCATGACATTTTAACTCCTTCCCTCTCAGCAGGTAGGGAGGGTTTGATATCACGGTGTTCCTCATTAGCCAAACTAGTCAGGGCTTTCAAAACCCATGTCTAGACAGGAGATTTGCACTTCTGTCTTGAGAGGGCCTGGCAATGTTTTACAAAACACAAATTAGTTTTGGATAATCATATTTTAATAAGTTGACGGCAAAACAGCTAAGATCAGGTAAATGAGAGACCAGGCTTCAACTTCTTCAAAAATTTTAAGTCCAACACTTGCCAGATGTCAAAACAATACAGCAGTGTTTTCTGCTAATTTTTGTAATACCATAGCTTTTTCCTTTTGTGCCATTCTTCAGTGTGTGTTTTTGGCTAGAAGATGGTGGTTTAATGCTGTATCCGCTCACTGAACTATTGCCAGGATGGCAGTATTTTGAAGAATAAGGTGTTCTGCTTCAGCATTTGCTCTGTTACGTGAAGGGAAACCTACAGACCCTGAACTGATAATCATATGTAACCTCAGGCAGAGTTCATATCACTTTATAATGAAAATATTGTTCTGATTGGGGTTGAGAAACTAAGGCACAGTGAGATGAACTGATCTGACCAACACCACTAAAGGTCAGTCAAAGTCCTAGGAACATCAAGGAAGTCTCTTGTCCATTAGCTTCTTTGCCAAGCAATAAAACGTGCAGTGCAGGACACGTGGGAGCTCCTCCATCCCAAATGGAAGGCACTTGACTATGAGGGCAGGAACAAGCTACTGCTATTTTTTTTTTTCCTATAACTTAATGCACGTGCCTGCTACTCTGCATTCTAAAATAAAAAAAAAAAAAAAGAGAAAAGGTTAGTTAGCTTGTCAGACTTGGTTATTTTCCATGCTGAACAACCATTTTTACATTAAAAAACCCGAAGTTTTTCAACATCACAGAGAAAGTAATATCTTTACATAGAAACTGCAGTATATAACACTGTATCCCCTTAACAGAATCTAGAAAAATCCATAGAACTGGTGCAGAAGGTGTGAAAAATACCCAGGCTGAAAGCATGGATTGACTTTTTGCTTCCTTAAAAAAGATAAGAATGTACTAGAGTAAAAGCAAAGCATTAACATATCAATGAGGGGAAAAAAAAACCTCATATAAATTAGTCAGGGGGAAACTTTCCTGTTGGTGACTCATACAGCAAAATCATAAATATACTGAAGTGAGCATTAACAAATTTTACCATCCTTTTTCTCCAAGACGAATTTTGCAGGAAAACAATCTAATTTGGAAGATCAGTGGTTTCTTGTAAAAGGGGTAAGAAAGTAATAAGAATGTATCACAATGAGTTTTGTGGTTATTGAATTTTACTCTTGTTTACTGAATTAATCGACTTCACTTTGGGATTCCTAATGTAATGTTCCAAGCTTCTGTACTATTTGTTCTAGTTGGTTGCTGTTAAAAATATGAATTATCTTTTACCAGTATGAGTCAGTTTAACTCAGTTCCAAACCTTTTAAACTCATAACAGATGGATCAGAAAGTCAGGGTTAGAAAATAAGCTAAAATATGACAGCATGGTTAAAATTTCTCTAAGCCCAGGACTGTGTTTCTGGGTTACTCGCTGTACACTCAGATTTTTCTAAATCTCAAACACTGAGTAAAAATTCTTGTCTTCATTTAGAGAATCAAAATCTGCTAAACTAAAAGAGCTGTGGTTCATTTATGGCAGCCTCCACACAGCTGAGGAGCTATGAAAATGTCTAAAAATAACATGATCTAAAATGGTACTTGCAATTTCAGATATCTTAGTGCTTTCACATGAACACCAGTGAACACTGGATACAGAAAATGTCCTCTACTCACTGGCAGGCTCCCCCTTCCAGCCCTCAGCCCGGACTTGCCCCTCTGTGAATCTTGGCAGGGTGAACAGGAGGAGCCTGAGGACCTGAACACTACCTTCTCAGGGAAGCAGGGAGTTCTGGTGGTTGTTATTTCTCTACACATTGGCTCCTTGACTGCATTTGCAGTTCAGGATGCCAGCAGATTTCCAGGAGGAGCACTGGCAGGCGGCTATTGCTGCTAGAAGAGCTCGATAAAGCCGTTTATCATGTGTCCCTGTAACGTGCACTGCACAGAACCACCACCCAAGGAAAATTGTGCATGCAAAGAGAAATCAAAGTTTGATAGAAGTTTACCAAATTTGTAATACTTTCTTGATGGGATGACACAGGGGTCAATTACTCTTACAGTGGCCTTTTCCCCAGAAGACACAGGGAGTTGTTTCTGAGATCAGTGCATTACAGTGTCTGTTCAGTACGGGGGGACCTTTCCCTTGCAGGAACATGCCCCTGCAGGGCTGAATGTCAGGGATGGCACATACTGGAAAGTTCATTTTGCCTTGAAAACATCTCTGGGTCTGGTCCAGTACAATCAAAGAAGGACAAGGTTTCCTATATCTCATTTTTGTGGCCCATGACTTGAAAACCCTCTCTCCTCACAACATTCTGCTACCCTTAGAAAATACTAAGTGCTACAGAGTAGGCCCATGTTGTAAGCATAGTAAAGAAGTTATTTCCTGCCAGGCAATTAGCACGTCTACCTGCTAGTCAGCTTGTGCACATGTTAGCTGTGCCACCGATCTGCAGATTGGGTGGGACCTTGATAATTGTAGACAATTACAATGATCAGTTATGGATAATTATGGAACAGCAGACCAAATTCCTCTCTGTGGTTTCCCCTCTTAACCCTCTTAACCATGGTTTGAGTGTGAAGCAAAGCTTCAGCCTCTGCCTCTGCATCCTGCTGTCTGCCTGCAAGTAAACACAACTTTGTAGGTCAGGAGTTCGTCAGTTACATAATCAGCCACATATTAATGCGTGTGATACTATGGACTCATCACATATGGGTATGGCTCTATTATTAGGGGTACAGCCAATCTTCCACCTTCAAGAGGCTGCCCACAAGAAAGATCATCATTACAAAAATAGAGCAGACTCAGTTTAAGAGAAAGTGGTAACTTAAAGCCATGTATTTCATCATTTAAAGCTGCTGCTGTAACAATTAACTGCTTGCCCCTAACCAGATCATAGATGTTTGCCAGCCACACTTCATCCCACCTCCCACACTGTGGCTGCACCAGAGGCTTGATTTCCAGCCACTGGGTCATTTGCAGGCACGGGGAGAGCTTTTGGCTGCTTCTAAGGCAAGCGCCTCTCAAGCAGCTAATAAACTGCTTGGGGAAAAGGCAGGGGGTGCCAGCTGGACCTGGCCCATGAACTGGCAATTAGACTACACTGGCTTATTGAATGACCAGAGAGAATTACTCTCGATTTACTCTTCTAAGGGATAACATTCAGTTATAGCTCAAGCAATGCTTCAGTGTGTTGGGGGGATGTTGAATCTTCTGTCTGAGGATTTACAATACTCTCCAGCTAGCAAAGATCAGAGACTGGGAGAATATGCACATCTAGCACATTAATTTAACCCTCCCAGAGCCAGGAGCAGCAGAGCAGGCTGATGATCTGCACAGCCTCTGTCTTAGAAGCACAGAAACCAGGGAATAACCTGAACATGTGATGAAGGGGATTTTCTTAAGGAACTCAAAGGTCTGATTTTCAGAGAATCTACAAAGACCGTTCATTAAGCTGTGTGGTGGTTTTTCAGCCTCTGACAACTGGGAAGTGAAAGAATGGAAGTTGACGGCAGTTGATGAGAGCATTGTGTTTTGATTTGCTAAGTTTTTGTAAACTCGGTTCTCTCATTGAAGAACACTTTTGCATCCCTGGGAGCCTGTGCAGCGGCACTGCTGGGGGACGTGGTACAGGAAGGCTCCAGGCACTGCCACAGCCGTATCAAACAAGCAGCACCCAACATACCCTTTCCTAACTGCTGACAAAACAGATGAATCACGCAAGCATGCTGTACATTGCCACCTAATTTGCCCTGAAAGGTGCTTTTCAATTATTTAGGAAAGCCTATGATCAAGAATAGTTGTAGGAGTGTATTTTTTTTTTACCTACATTAGAGTGTGGTATTAAATAATGTGCTGCTGTAAACTACTGAGCCCATCTGTATAACTGTGATGACTTCCCAGAGGTGAAACAGTGGAACCAGAAGAAAAATGCAGGTCTCAGACACCACTGAAGTCAGCAAGAGGGGTACTGAAGAATTTGACAGAAAAACAGTAGTATCATGTGCTGCTGCTTGTCATCAGCTCCTCAGTCAGCTTGTCTGTGTTATAAGTCTGGACTGTTCTTTCATCCCAACAACAAAAGAATGTCACGAGAATTTCCTAAACATGGAAGAGTTCAGATGAAGAGAATCTCTTAAAAAAAATTTTAGTACCTCAAAAAAGCTTGAAAATTGAATGATTCTAGCCAAAAATACATGCTCTTACACAATACAAATTAAATAAAACAGCTCATGAGTGTTGGGATTTGGAGAAAAGTTTTAATTTTTTATAAGAACTGACATTTGAAATACTGAAAAATGTTGAAATAAAGCATAATTACAAAGACATCAAAAAGTTTACAAGCAGATATAGAGAAAAAAGCAGAAGAAATCTCTAGTCCACCAATCCTGTGAGTTTCTCTTTATGTCTTCTTTTTTTCTTTCTCTTTTGGATGACAGAGGTTTTCTTCAATGCTAAGCAAAGACCCTGGGCAACATCCTGGCCCCAATGAGGTCAATGAATGTTTTCCATTGGCTTCAGAGATAGCAGAACTTTGCTCATTGCCCACATACTCATTAGCACATCTTCTAAATCCTTGAACTTGCTGTACCTGTTCCTCCAGTGAGGCTATGTATTTTCTTGTTATGCATCTGCTCCAAACCAGTTACTTTCCAGATAAAAGCTCTTTGGTCTATTCAGTCCATTCATAAACTGCCAATACTTTGACTACACTGAGACACAAACACCAAGATGTGCAGATTCTAGGCAGTGGGCTGCGAAGTGGCATCAGTTAAGATTACCCCTCCTCTGCCTGTCTGAAACAACACTGCTGTGCTAAATTTCAGGGCACACAGTACAGCTAACAACCCCAAAAATCACAGCACAAGAGAACTGCCCTTCAACATATACTAGCTAAACTCTAAACACAAATAGACTGCTGCAGTTAATGCTTCTCTGAAGGGTACAGCTGCTTTGACAACTATGCAACAGATGGTGGCCGTCAGGGAAAAGTGTTGAGCTGCAGGTAAAGCTCAGACAAGTCAGGATCAGGGATCAGGGATGCAATGGCAGAAGCACAGAGCTCTCCTCTGGCTTCATGATGAAAACAGGAGTGCAGCTGTGGCAGTGTAAAGTCACGGACATCCCTGGTTATATACTGTCCTAGTGAAAAGAGTTTCACAGCATCAGCCCTAAGCCTACAAATGTGCGCACATTTAACATGCATTGGTAACCTTCCCACACCATCTCCAAAGGCACAGAGTCAAACGCAGATGGAGATTTGAGAAACACTATCTGATCTTTCGAGGCAGCACTTCTGGGATGGGTCAGGCACAGTCTCAGGACCATCTGAAGAAAATCCCCCAGCTACCACCAAAGCTGCAGCTCCTCTGGGGATAAAGGGCTTCTGCTTTTAGTGGTGTCAGTTCAGCATTGTTCATAAACCACAGTATTCAATTGTAACACATTCTCTTCTCCATACGATGAGCCCTCTGACAAGGAGAAATACACACTCTTCAATAAATACTAAACTGACATTTTAAAAAACTTCATTCACAAATTTAGTTTATATTAGAATATTCAAATGACAAAATGATAAAACCTTCCAAACATCAGATTAAGAAAAATGATTTTAAAAAGTTACCTCAGTCTACTATAAGTACAAATGCAACATGCTTTGGACATACAGACTTTAAACTTTAGCCCACCATGAAATCCAGGGAGAAAAAAGTGTTTAGACCATATTTCCAAGTAAGTTTAAAACCTCCTTTAGAAATATTCCTTGAGGAGCAAACTAGTCTGGTGTGGGGTAAAAAGTATAAATATGGCAAGGTAAGAGGCAAAAGTCTGACAATAGCAGCCACCAAGGATTTAAAAGAGTTAGAAGGTTGGAGAATGATCCATGTATTCTCCCTCTGTCTCTGAACAGTGCTTCTTTCTGTACATTACTAGCCTGTTGATGAGCACCTCTGCAAAAATGCCAGAGGAGACCAGACTAGCTGGTGGATCCTCCATGGGACCAAAGTAAAATAACAGTCAGGTACAGCCCAACTATTTCTACATTGGCATAGAACACTACAAGTTGACAAACAACATGACAGCAAAAAACTGAAAGGACTTTATGCAACCAGTCAAACCCCATTCAACAGCTTTTGATCAAGGGCAGCAGCTTGCAATGAACAGCCACTCTGTTTCAAAAGCACCTTCTGTGCACAGCCTGCTCCGTCTCTCTGCTCTCTCACACACTCATGCTCTCTGGCTCACTGCTCCTCTTCTCCTCTTCCACTCACTGGGAGGTCTCCCGGAGCCCCTCTTTGCCTGGGGCTCAGCGGCATTGCAGAAAGCAGAATCCTTGCAGCTCATCAGCATGTCTGCCCCATCGGGTTGGCACTCTGGCAGCTACACAGCTTCCTCAAGTCTCTTTCTTCATTTTCTTCCTCTTCCTCCTCTCCTTTTTTCCAGGTACACCTGCCATGCAAACAACAGGGGCCAGTGCACAAACCTTCCACATGCAATTGCATCCCTGAGAACTGCTGGCTTTTTGCCAGATGAAGGGAATTTAAGGGTTCTTAGATGTGTTTTATAAGGGCCACCTACTTTCAAGGGTAATTCAAAGTCATGGGGAGAACTCTGAATGTTTTCCATGGGCTCTGAATCACTCATATTTGCTTCTGTTTTGTGTTGAAAAGTGCTGTGCAAAAATTATTGTCACTTAATGCAATAGTAGCTTTTTTTTTTTTTGCTCAGTAACTCCGAGAGGAGCAGGAACAGGTATTTGTCACAGAAAAGACTCTGAGTAATACAGAGCCTCTCAAAGAATTAACACATGCAGCTAAAGGAGAAGCATTTCACATATTCACTTAAATATGCATTTATGAACACTTCTCAGATTACACATTCTTCTGAAAATTCATCAGATGTGCAAAAACAATCACTTACTGTTATTGGGTGAAATATTAGCAATGTCCAAGGATTTTTTGAAGGAAGCACCGACTGCATCACTGCTACGTTTTGTAGATATCAAGTCCCTTGGGCCTTCTTCCATTCTTGTTTGCAAACCTTGCTGGGGCTTAATTGAAACAATATGCTTCACTAAGCATATGAGTTAAACAAAGCATATGCAAGTACAAAATATGAGAGAAAATGTCATTATTGTGGGGCATTTAAAGAAACTGCAGGAAAATTTAATTTTTACATGATTAGAATACTTTGCCCTGTTATCTACCTACCTCTTATTTATTTGTTTTAGAGGGGATTAAGGTGTTGAAATTGTCTTTCATTACCATTTTTCCCCTTGCTTCCCCCAGTGAACAGAAGAGCAGCAAGAAATACTGAGATTAAAGTACTGTCAATGTGTAGTGACACTGAAGAGTAAGATGCACCCAGTGACTGCTAAATGACTATAGTCCACAGAAACACTGGAGGTAGGACAAGGAGTGTGATGAGCAACTTTGTGGATCTGGCTTCATAAGTAATTTCATTTTTTATGTCCATCTGAAGGATGAGCTTGCACCGCAGCATTTGGGGCACCAGACACCAGCATTTGGGGCTGACATGCAACATGAGCTTCTTCTGGCCCATCATAAACATGTCAGAAGAAGCAATGCTGTCCTGAGGAGTCTGAACAGCACTGTTAAGATTATTCATTAAGGTACCTACAAAGCTAAACCAACTAATTGGATGTGCGAGACAGTGGCGTGGCAGCACTCTGGGAACTGATAGGATATCCTAATGATTATGTGGATTGTGGTCAGTGAGATAGTTAAAACCTTTCCCTTAAAATGGGAGCATCAGGAGATCTGGAAGCAAAATTGTCCCAAGGATCATAAGAGACCACAGTGGGTGTGAGGGGAAGACAAAAGAAAAAAGAAAAGAAAAGAAAAAAGAAAAAAGAAAAAAGAAAAGAAAAGAAAAGAAAAGAAAAGAAAAGAAAAGAAAAGAAAAGAGAAAAGTAGCTATACATGTCCAGAAAAACATTCCTTGACAAGTGAATGAAATACAATTTGGACATTATGGAAGGTCCCTCCCCATTTCTCATTTAACTGAGCACCAAAGACATCGGAGGCAAGGACTGGTCCAAAACGCAGTAAACATACTGTTCCTTTGCACTTCCCATCCCAAATGAACTGACATTCTCCACAGCCTTTGTCTGTTGCACTCTGAGACATTTTTCTCTCAATAGGCTTTTTACTGGTATAACAGTGGCCTCGTTTTATCTTCACTGACTTTTGGGAACCACCTTTTCATTCCAGCTAATATCTCTGGGTGACCTTCAGCTATAGATGAAACACAGGCCAATTGTACACTAAATTTGGAGTCCATCTGGCTTTAATCATGGATGAAAAAATGTTTAGGCAGATGCATTCCAAGTTTAGTGCACAACATTCTGTACTGCAAAATCAAAGTGTTTTGAAAATACGTTAGAGAATACCATGTTGCAAAATTCCACTGTTCACTGTACTCATAACTTCTTTTTATGGGAAGACAGGGAGAAGAGAGAAGAGAAAGCCAGAAGACAGAGAGGAAGAAAAGTCTCCCTGAGGTCATCCTAACAGAGAAGAATCTCCCTCTACTCATGGAAAACCAAACACTACTCTTAGAATACAAAATACTCACATGCCTCAGTCCAGCTCCACCCCTTGCTTCCTTCACTTCCATTTTCTTCTTCTTCCGCTGTGTTTTGCTTTCGAGTCCAGAAAAGCAGAAACGAATGCCTGCTTTGCCTTTTGGCAAAACCTGAAAGCATCAGAGATTTTCTAAGAGGAGTCCTGGGACAGCTAATTTTGTTTTTTTCAGGAAAACTGATTACCTCCAGGAGTGTGTGCTGACAGTGTAAATGCAAGGCTGTCTCTCTGGATAAGGTGCACACCTCAGCTCTTTGCAAAAAAGCTCAGCATGCTCTTCCCACTCCTGCCTGAGGGGAATATTTCCCTGGGCTTCTAGAAGGCATTTAAACAGCAAGACTTCTGCTTCTACATCTCCATCCAAGATACCACTGTATCACTGTCACCAGACCCTCTTATCAGCAAACTTAAATAACTATGTCCCGGCTGCCCAAGATGCTGTGAAGGCTGTGTCAGCTCTGGACTCCACACCTCTTTTAAGGCCTGGGTATTTGAGAAGGTTAGCAGCAGTAGGGTGCAAACAGCCAGGGTTTGCTGCTTAGGACAGCAATATCACCTGGATGATGAACTCCCAGAACCAACCAGCTCCCTCCAACCCATCTCATGCATCCTGCAAGCGTGTCCCCCAGCTCCAGCTATCTCAGACAGATCAGGGAGTGACCATGCCAAGCACTTCCTCCCATCATGAGAAAGCCCCCACAACCAAAGGAGCCTGGCTCCAGGGCTGGACTGGAGACCCCAGCCTGGATGAGACTGACCCCAGTGGAACAGGTCTCCCTTGACCATCAACACCACTCTCCTCACCTTCTTCTCATCCCTCATCTGACGCTCCTCATCTCCAGTCCAGTTTCCCCACTCTTCTGTGGGAGCCTTCCAGTCAGAGTCCAGATCAATCACTGAAGGGTCACCTATTAGGGAAGTATACAAATGAGTTATGTTCAAATCCATTCTACTTCCCAGCCTCACATGAGTAGCACAAATGCTGCAAAAATACCTTCCCGCTTGTCATCTTCCTGTTTGCCCATGTGATGTCTGGATGTGCATGTATGCACATCTTAAATGCATTAAAACATTTACAAATTTATTTTAAAAATGTATTAAGACATATACATTGACTGCCAATTCACAATTAGTGACTGCACTCTTCAGGACAGGAGAAAAATTAAAGAAGGGCAGAAAAGCACAAATAGAAACAAAAGCCCTTCCAGCCTGCACTTGAAGAAAACAAGCTTTACAAAACTATTGGCATGGCTTGTCAAACATTTCCTTTTAACTTCATGGAGAAGGATTGAGACATATCCAGAAACACTGGCAGACACAGCAGGCTCTTCCATTCACTGCAACACAACATCCTCTGGGCGATTATTTGTAAGGAAGAGTACTATTAGCAAAGGATTTGTGCATTCTTTATTGCTCTCATTGGTGTTTTCTTTCTTACAAAAAAATAGAACCAAGTACATGCTCAACTTCATAATCTTTTTCTATTTTCTTTTCTTGAATGTAAGCCAGGAAAGCACCATCCCAGCACTGATTTCCAAACCTCCCTAAGATGCAACTCTAAATAGGCACAAAATAGGTGACACCTACCCAGCATCAATTCTCATCATTTCATGGGAGCTGGGCAAAAAACTTTTCAAAATCTTTTCGTTTTCTCTGTCTTTCAGCATCTGGTACCTTTGAAAATCTGGCTGCAAGCCCTCAGCTGCCTCTCCTCGAAGCACTGGCAAAGTATCGTCAGACAAGAAGGCAAAACAGACCAGTTTAATTCCTTCACCCAAACTGAATGAGGTGCAAAAAAGCAGATAAATCAGCATAAGATGTTGAAAAGACTACTTGATTATTTTTTAACAATTTGAATGTAACAATCTTACCTTAGCAGGAAGAAAGACTTTAAAAATGTAACATATAATAATAACTCTTAGCTGATTACTTCTCTTAAAAAAAAACAAAACCCAAGCCAGATGGAAAAACTTCTACTTGAAGCAGGGCCAAAACCAAAAGCATGCTGGGAATGATAAAAGAAAACTGTTTCCAAAAAGTTGCTCTGACCAGTTTACTGCCAAATGTTATAAACATGATTATAAATATTGTTCAAGTTTCTGTGTTTAAAAGCCATGCCCTCTATATAAACAATATGTCTTTCCTTCTTCAAAAGGGAAAGGAACAACTAATTTTGAATGTATTCCCCAATAAAATTCTAGTCCAAAACAGAATTCAGTCTCCTGAGATGCAAGGCAGCAGCTCTGCTGATGGATGCTCTTGTCGGTGTGCAAGCAAAACTGACCATAGCTTAACACATGGAAAGCCACAACTGTTGTTTCCACCTTTTTAACTTCTGAGATCTCAAAAAGTGCATTTATTTATATACTTCTAAACATCAAAATAGTTTTGATGGCAAACTGCTTGCAATGGGCTTACATTAATGCTTCACCTTTGTCACATGTGAGCATGAAACAGCCAGATAGCAGTGATTCTGCCTCATCTCAGAATTACTCTTCCCAAAGCATTGTGTCCCAGGAGTGTTTAAAATCAACTCAGACTAAAATTAAGGGCAGTATAAGATTCTTTACAATTTGCTGAATTTGATGGGAAAATGAATTAAATGTACTTATCCCAAAGCTCTGTCTTAAAATCTCTCCTCTTGTGAAGCATACTTCCCTTCTACAGTGACAACTCCCACAGTGTCTTTAAACTTTGAATACTCTCTAGTATTTTTAATTCAGCAACTGATTCTCCTTGGGTCATCAGTCCTCTCAGAGGCTAAAACTGATCAGAAGTTTCTGTGAACATAAACACTAAAAGGAATGTGCCATGCAGCAGCACATCCCCCTGCTCCCTCTGTGGGTTTAGCCCACACAGAGGTGGTATCTCTCTCAGCACCACTACCAACCAACATCTTGGCAATTCCCGCTGTTCATTTTTACAAAAGCAATGTTGTTAAATGTCATTTTCCAGCTAAGTTCTTGCTTGCAAGCCACCTCAGTCCTCCAGCAAACTCCACCCAGACAAAGCTGTACTTTTCTGTTGGCAGCAAACATTTGCAGTGTGCATTTCAAGGCCAAGGTGGTTTCCATGTACCCCATGCAATGAAAGCACTTTTAGATCCTGAAAGGCACAACGTTGAAGATGTCTTCAGAAATCAGGGAGGCTGCCAGCACCTCTGCAGGCAGAAAGTCCAGCCTAGTACCAACTACCTGAATGCCCCTGGTCTCCAATCTCTCTCCTGTGTAATGAGGAGGAGCAGACAGGGAGCAGATGGCTGCACCCTGAGGGGTGTTGGGGAGGAGGCAAACAGGGCCCCACAGCAGCAGGATCTGGTCAAAGGGGACAGTCAGGAAGTTCTCTGTGCCTGCTGATAGATAGGGTGGAGTACAGTACTGTACAGGCTGAACCTAATTATCTGGCCTGGAAAACAAAACTGGAAAGTACTGCAGCAAAACTCAGTCTGTGTCACTGAGAAGGGGATTAAAAATTTTGTAATCCAGAGTTGTATATTTGGATTCTAATCTACCAGTGTCTCTCTTGGCATGCTGTCCCTCAATATGGGCAGCAGAAACCTAAGGGAGGTTCATCTGGCAGGGCAAACCTCTCAGTAGACTGCATATTGTCCATGGCACTGAGCTTTTCTGTGGCTGCTGTAGAAAACCCATCCCTTTGCAAAGGGCAGTTGACTAATGGACAGTTGTGTAATGGACACACACCCAATCCTTGCCAAGCCATCACTTGTAGACCAAGTGTAATACATTCAGTTGAAATGGGTAGATAATTTCCAGTCTAGAGCTTGCATTTCTGTATTACAGGTCAAAATTATTGCTACCAACAGCTGGGTAGAGGAATCCCTTATTTGGGACCTTCCTTCTGCATAATTCAGTAGAGGCAAAATAGCAAATAAACCCCAGACTGAAGACTTCTTTTAATGGAAAAAAGCTGCTGATTCCCGTAAAACAAAGGAATTAAAATTGATTTTAACCCTGGAACAGAAGGAAGGTTGGGAGTCAGGAGACATAGGATCAGGAGACATGGGAGTTTTCTTAAGGTTCTGGGGAAAATTTGCTTTGGAAATGAAGAAGGATTCATTGGGAAGATGCCAAGACAAGGGTAAAAAGTGACTCTCATGGTCATGAGACATGTTGCATTTGCAAAGCAGAATGTGGGTTTTCTGAGACTGCCCTGTGTTGTTGCCAAAGTGCAGGTCCACTGCACTTGGAAGCAGATGCATGGAATAAAATTAGTATTCCCTTGCCTTGGAACCAGACACAAGTGCTCTAAACCAGCCCAGCCGGCTGCACTGTGTGGGTTACATGGTTTATAACAGCAAAACCAATCACAGTTTGAGATACATTCTGTGGAACAGCAAAGCTGAAGTACATAAATGTCACCAAAGGGGCAGTGGCAGATGTGTGGCGTAAGTACACAAAGGGAGTATTGGGAAACACGTGCAAATAAAGCTTCCGAGGCAGAGGCAGGAGGATCAAGAACAACCCTGCAGAAGAAGCAGGAAAGGTGCCTAGCAAAAGCAGAGCACTTCTCAGGCTCAAACATAAAGTGAATTATGCCAGGACCAGAAGAGGTTCGCCCCCTTTCTTTCTCTTTGTGACAGGAATGAAAAGTATGCAAACACTAATGATGAGCAAGGAAAAATGATGATGAAAAAAGCTTCCCACTTTGGGGCCCCCTTCCCTCGTGGAAGAGTCCTGGCCACTTCAGCCTGCTGGTGGGACTGCTGGGACAGCAGCCATCAGTGCTGACCGTGTGGCTTCAACTCCAGGAATGCCCCCAGCTAACAAAGGCTTAGATTGCTAAGGAGTAATTGTTTGAATATGCAGAGACAATAACTGATGAGAGAATGAGAATTTCAGAATCAATGAGTTTGGAAGGGTGTTGGGAAAGATGAAACAGGAAAGCCTTATAAATATGATTGCCTGGCAAAGGATGCTGAGAATATGGAAACTATAAGTGACATTGAAATGAAAGCATACTTTGAGATACCAGGCCTTAGTTACTGAACAACTAGAAAACAATGGTATGGCCGACTGAAGGTAATCCCCTTTGATTGAACAATACCTTCTGCCAGCACAAGGGTCCAAGGGTTAAAGCAGACCCTGCTAGCTTGGCAGAAGGGGTCCAAAGAGTAGTTTTTAGGGTTTAAAATATAATGCAGTATGGTAATGAAATGTTTCTTATAGGCTGTATGTAAATGCTATAGGATTTGTATCTTGTACTAGATTGGTTGATGAAAATTAGAATATTCAACACAGAAGACGATTTATTGTATTGTAAACGAGAAGCTCACTCTTAGCTCCTACCTCATATACACTCTCTCTTTACACATGCTCTCTTAGCGCGCTTACCTCTCTCTCTTTACACTCTCTTGCATATGCTCTCTTAGCTCTCTTAGCTCTTAGCTCTCTACCCTCTCTCTCCTTTGCTTCACGCTTTCTGGCCTGCCTCTAGCAGCGGCTGGCTGCTTTAAGCAGGCCCCCTATACCCAAGTCCTGAGCAATTAACCTCATGCTCTAAAACCTGACTTCAGAGATCTCTTGTCTCCATCTGTCCCAACCGTCCAGCCGAGGAGATACATCCCACAGACTGGGTTCCCTCCTACAGACTGGCGCCCAACGACAGATTGGAGTCACCTACAGAAGGGGGCTCTGGAGATTGTCTAGTCCCACCCCACACCTCACAGAGGGCTCAGCTACAGCAGGTTTCTCAGGAACGTAGCAATCACAGTTTTGAATATTTTGTAGGGTGGAGAGTCTGCAACCTCTCTGGGCAAACAGTTCTGTTGCCTGACCACTCTCACCATAAAAAAAAGCTTTCACTTATGGGTAAGTGGAAATTCACTTCTTATCCGTTGCCTCTTCCCCACTCTCTGGGCCGACCATAGGCAATGACTCCATCAGGTGCTCATACACAGGCATGGCTGGACCTGCTCCAGTATATCCCCAACTGTCTTCTACTGGGGAGCCCAGAAATGGACACAGGACTCCAGATATGACAATAATTAAGAATTAACCACAAACAGCATGTATCATTAATGAATGTCAACATAGTGTGTTGTTTGGAAACCAGCCTGATTGAGAGTCTTTTAAATATTCCAAAAGTGACTGCCCAGTTCCCTTTACCACTAACTCCCTCTCTCCCTCTATGTATATATGCTTTCAGCTGTGTGAACACTTAAGCCTCAAGCCTTTTGTAAGTGAGGGTGTTATGGCTGGTACTTCACAAAAAGATAACCCAGTGTGGAGCAGGGAGCCAGCCAAGGCAGCTCCAGCAGCCGGGGCAGAGGCAGGAGTCCAGCATCCAGCTCCTGTGGCTGTACCAGCCTGGCACAGAACAAAGAGACTCATTACACGTACTGCTCTGGATTTGATAAAATGACCCCAGCTCATATTTAGGCTATGAATGGCATTTTTTTTTAGTTCCCAAGCCTGCAAGAGCTAACAGGCCGTGTTTAACTGTCTAAGAGCTCATTTTGCCTGCAGTGCTGACCTTAATGCCAACCATTACCTCATCTAAATTCAGGGAATACATGTTCATGACATGCCCCTCCCCTGCATCAATATCAAGGCTGATGATTCAAAGGAAAAAAAAAATACCAGGACAAAAAAGCAAGCTGTAAGACACAGAATCCTCCAAACACTTTTGCTCCGATGTTTGCAGAAGCAAACTCCTATCATTCTACTCTCAAACAGACATGGAACTCCAAAAGTAGAGCTCTGCCTGGCTTTGCAACTGCAGATCAAGCCCAGAGTGTGCCAAGTCTGACACGTGCTAAATGTAGTGCAAGGGAACGCTGCTGAAGAGCTGCCCACACTGCCTCCCTCCATCCTGTGTGGGCGTGACGGGTTCCGAGGTTGGAAAGGGCCAGGCACCCTTTGCAGCAACACAGGGGTAAAGAAACACAGCAGCACCATGGGAAGAGAAGGCTTGGGGTTGGGGGTTTTGTTTTTATTCTTTTTAAAGCAAACTGTGCTATTTATAAAATCATGGCCAAAATGATGCATCTGCTGCAGAGCTTCAGTTACCGCTGGGCAGAGAAGCAAGACAACCAAAATCTTTTCTCCTTAATGCATTCCACCCCTCTGGGTTCTCCTGCACTTAGGCAATCAGAGCAGCTAGAGCACGAAGAGGTTTGCTCAGCTCATCAGCTGTCATTCCTGCAAGAGCAGGGAAGGGCCTCCCAACAACAGGGGTATATATAGATACTTCACTCGATCCTGACCAAAATGTCAAGAGAAAAGGTCATCTAATACCCACACTGTTCATGCCAAGTTATTACAGCCACTCAGGACCCATGCTTGTCTTTCTTTTAAAACTAAAAAAACACCCATTACCAGTCATAAAAAGACTGAAATCCTGATTGCCACAGTGCACTGCATCTGGGTTCAGGGCATTTCTTAAAGTTTTGGCAAAGGTACACAGAGCTTGAGAAGCACCCTATCCTCCCATGGCTCTACCCCAGCCACCCGTCCAAGCCCCGTCTGCAGCTGCCTGGAAAAGTCCCACTCAGCTCCACCTTCCCACACAACAGCGGGAGGGAGGGAAACACAATGCTTCAGTTATGAAAACCAAACACAACTTTGAACTCATTTCACAAATTCAGTAATCTGAGTTGACTGCTAACACGTGAAGCTTTATGAAGCACAGAGCCCATCCTGCTGCCCCTGGCTCAGGAAGTCCCTGACCCACTCTCTGCAGGGTGTGGGGAGGGATCGCCCTGTGCTTGCCCTGTTCCTGTGCTTATCTGCTCGCAGCCGATAGCAGTGTAACTGCTGGAGAGAGGACACAAGAGCCTGCAGACAGCCTCCCTGCTACTGCTCAGGAACTCTAATTACACTTTGCACCAGTATGTATGCACCAAAACAGACTGTACCTACTGCATTATTTGTTTGTCTTCTGAGGAAAAACATAAAGAAAATGCACTTTCTTACCCTTTTTAAGGGTCCCATGTGGACAACTGCTGCCCTGACCAAGCTCACAGCAGCTCTGGGCCCCTGCCCAAAACCAGACCCACACTGGATTTCTCCCTGACCAGTAAAGGAGCCATATGGGAAGTGGACCCTGATATCTGAGGCTTAGGGAATGGACCAAAGAGAGTTCCTGCATTAGTGCACTTGTTTGTCTACAGAAAAAGGGCAAAGAGACGTACCCTGCCCCTGCCACGCATCGTCTGCTGGGAGGAAAGTCGAGCTGCCATGCCAACAGCATCTGGAAGGACTGTCCTCAGATGATTTACTCTTCACATTATCTGCACATAGGAAAGCATATTCATTAAAAAATTAAACTAAAAAAAGCCCAAATCCCAAACCTAAAAGATAATCACATAGGTATCACATTATTAAAACAAATTAATCATGCCTCTGTCTGTTTGCTATGTCACAATGCCTGGATGTTATGTAATTTAAGCCACACATTAATCTATGCTTCTCATCACAGTGGATTTATTAACAAAGGCTGGACAAGGACACTACCTGCATAAGTTATTAAAAACAACTCACTCAGGAGTGGCTACACTAACAATATTCAGAAATGTAAACTTCTGGCACATCTCTGTTGGGTACCTAAGGAGGGAGATGTATTCCTGCAGAATAAAAGCTGCATCTAGTTCAACCAGCTCCAACTCCCACCACCTTCAGTGAGAAGGCTTCTGCTCAAGCTAACAGAAATCCATAATTACCAAATTAATTGCTCCATGAAAGAGCACAGGTGAGAGTGCTGCTGGAGGAAAAAGAAAAAGTTGTTTTGATGATTACTTTGAGTAACTAAAGCAACCAGTAGGATTCACATGCCTCCCTGAATGACTCCCCTTAGTCCCTTTATAAGGCCTGTATATAACAAACTAGGGTTTTCTTCACATCTTTCATAAATCAGGGGGTTTTTTTCACATCTCTGATTTTTCCTTTCTTCTCTTCACCTAATGAACTCTGTGGTTTATACAGTTGTGTATCAGTTTGATTTTTGCTGCATAAATGCAGACATTAACAAATATTTCTCTTTGTTGAGTACTTGTACATTAGGAACTGCTTGAATCCACTGATAAAGTGTTGGAAAATAGATGGTTAAATATGGCATGTATTACAGGAATTGTTTTATCTGGCTTTAGAAGCTAATTTCAGCATTCTGGCTAATACCACACATGCTGTTTTGTACACAGATGTCTATCTACATGTATCTATGCTTGTCTTTAGCGTCTCTAAAAGATTCAGGACCAGACTTTGCATTTATCATCCAGCTAAGCTTTCAGTCAAATGTGAGTTTCTGGCAGGCAGGGAATGTATGAACCAGGGGCCCTTGGAGTCAATCAGTGAGCACTGACAGTTGCAGAGATGCAAAGTGAAAGCCAGAAACGAGGCTTAACTCAATGCAAAGCGAAGAGATGCTCCATCCTTCTCAAGGCCACGCATAGAGAGGCTCAAGATGAAAATCCCTCACTGTGCTGGATGGGAAGCTGCTGGCTAGGCAGCCTCTAACACAGACTTCCCAAGCTGCACATTCACTCCCTCCCTCGGTCTGAAATTCTCTGAATTTGTTGGTTGTCAGAACACAACAGAAACCTTCTGTGCAAGTCAACCTAACAGAAAGAACCTGCAGGGAGGCAATATTTTTTTTTTATTTATTTATTCCAAGATGAGAATATGAGTTTGGAAAGCACTCAATAAAAGGTTCTGATGGCACTCCCTAAAACACTGGTGTGCTGGATTGCAGAAGCAAGCAAGCTCTGCAAGGGAGAGTGACTAATGAAATGTGGCTCTGGGGGAGAAGACCCATATGTGATCATTGAGAGCCTGTTTCAGCCAAGCAGCTAAGAAAGTGATAGAAGAATTCAGACAGAAGTACAACGCAAGGCCACTCACCTAAATCCCTGGAGAGATCTGACAATGTCCCAAAGGTCACAGGACAGGATTTTACATCTGCAATATCCCATGTTCCTGCATTTAAAATGCAAACAAACGGTAACCCAAAACCTGATGTCATGTTCACAGTTTCTACCTCATGCTCCCAAGCTCATTACAGCCCTTCCATGTTCTCTCCATTCCAAGCCTGTACCCACTGCTGTTGCTGGACAAGCATCAAGCAAGGAGAAATCACCTTTATGGACAGAGTCCAGCCCCATCACCATGTACACCTTCTCAGCCTTTCAACATGCATGTCACACCAGCATGGCACTTCTCTGGACTTAAATTTCTCACTCATCTGAACTGATGTCCCCTTTTTGCACTGTTGGCAGAAGTTGTCATCAGGTATTGGAATTTGGCCTTTTGAAAGCATTAGAGTAAAAATGGTACTAATGTCCTCCCCCATCAACCCTATGCGTTGCAAGAAAAGCATTCTAGCAGAGAAGGCATGTGAGGGCAACCTAAGAGCATTTTCTGAATCATCAGAGTACTGGATTACTGCTACTGAAGGTGAATCATCATGTGGCCTTATATACCATTCAATTCAGCCACCACACTCAATTAATTCACTGAGAATGTAGTCAAAATCAAATGCTTTTGATTTAGAAATACCCTGCCTTATCCTGCTTTGAAACACAAAGATATACCCTGCAGCCTAACTCTGACCATGTGTGAGCATCCTCAGAAGGCAAGGCTTTGGTTGTAAAGGACACAAACACTAAATACTTGGGTATCTAAACAACTAGGTAGAAAACAAGTTGCACCCAGCAGGTAGTCTACAACACAAGAAATTCTTGCCATAAGGACCCCTCTTTTCACATTGCCGGGAAATAAATGACAGTTACCAGGGTCCAAGGGAGGTAGACAACACTGTGCGCAGGATGAATGTCAATGGGGCTACACTCTGATGAGGACAGAGCATTTTGTGAAGCTTCCCCTCGGCAGTATTTGAATGTCAACACTCACCTACATTGGAGAAAACATCATCTTCTGACCTGGAGGGTGCCAATTCTTCTCGTAGGGCTCCTGAGCCCCTCAGCACGGTCCCACTCTCCGCCTTGGCAAAGAAAGCACCTTTTCCACCACCACTGCTGTCCTCTGTGAGTGGCCACACCGCTCCCTTCTCATCCCAGTCAAAGGCTGGCTCAGCCGCTGAGCTACTCAGGGATGCTCTGCTGGGGTCTTCTCGGGAATAAACATTACCACAGGATTATCATTATTTTTAATTACAAGGAAGAGTTTGTACAGGAGAGACAACAGAACAATGCCTGATCTAAACCCATCAGATGTTATGACTATTTCCAACTGAAATTATTTACAGATACGATGACAGCCAAGCAGAGCTCCTGGGATGGGACATTGAAGCGGAAAGCAGGAAGGCCAATGTGAGAAGGAAGGCGCCACAGCAGCCTTGGGCATCCCTCCCTGGAGGGGAGGCTCAGGGCCTCCAGACTCCTGCTGGGGGCTCAGGGCAGTGAAGGGAGAGAAAGAGAACAGCTAGACCTCCAAGGAAAAAGAAAGCAAACCTCTTGGATGTTGGTAGTTCAAGGCTGCTAAAGAAATCAGTGCCAGGCAAATGAATATTTTAAAAAATGACAGTTATGTCCAATATTTTTGTTCCAAAGGACTCCTAAAGTGTTTTATGACTCCAGCCTTCAGAATAGCAAAGCATTTTCTGGAGCTCTGGTGAAGAGGAGACCGCTGCTGAAATCAACTCCACCTGCACATACCTTGATGCTGATGCTGCTGTTTCTCCCCTGCCAGGGAACATCAACCAGTACTCGGCAGGGTTAGGGCTTCTTCCTAGAAGATCAGATCTTACTAGTCTGTGAATGCCCACGCTAACAGGATCACTGGGTTCAGCATCCTGCACAGCTCAGGCTCCAGGACTGCATCAAGGACTTCTGGTGCTTCAAGTGAGACTTGGTGAAATGAGCTCCCTTTCCTGGGTCAGCAAAGCCCTTAACACCTGCATGACCTTAGGGTTAAACCCTGTGGGGTTCTGCATGTGCAGCTGGCACCACTGATGACAACAGGCCAACTTACATGAAGAAAGAAATGTGGACCCATTCACTTTGCTGGAGAGAAAGTGGAGACCTCAGCACCTCTAGCCTTTAAAGGCTTGATAAATCAAGAGTTAAAAATCTAAACTTTTGATATTTAACTCTATATAATCCAAATGATAGATAAAGTGGTCCCAAGGTGCCTGTATATTTTTCTATTAAAATTTCCTATTCCACTACCCTTCAATTTTAATAGAGTATCTGAGAGCACTTAAGAGCCTTATTGCAGACAGTGCACTAACTCACACATGTATCCAGCTACATCTCCCAATCCAGCTACGTCTATCCAAACTCCTACCTTAGCTTCTCAATTACTCTAATATAATAAACTTAAAGGTTATTTTGATCATTTTATCACAGATAATGAAAATGCTTCCAAATGCCTTAATTCCATGACCTGCTTTCATATAGTGGTTATTACATATAACGTGATTAGTAGAAATGTATATAGGCATAAGTGCTCGGGAAACACTTTGAAATCCCTGGAGGAAAAATGTGGAGCGAGGACAAAGCATCATTTCATTTTATCTCATTAGGATAAGAATATATTCCTGCTATAGTTCTTTAGTCTGGGCAATCCTGGACTAAAGAACCTGTCTGGAACTGAGCAAATTATGTGTGTTTTTATACGTCCATTATGAGAAAACTTCTTCTGTCAAGCCACGCAGAAGGAACTAGCCTACGTGACACCAAGCCTTTAGCAGATCTCAGATCTAACAGACATCTGCTTTCAAAGTCCTGTGGGTAATGCTGTGTGTTTTAATGACAGCGTAGAGTAAAAGGCAAGCTCCCAAGTAAAAGCTCTCAAAGCTGCTTTTTCTTAAGTAAATAGCCTCAGTAAGTGCATGGATCTTGCTGCCAAATGATAGATAGAGCAAACAGAAAGATGCTGGGGTGTAAGGAGGGGTAACAAACCCAGCCAGATCAGGTGTGTGAATTGAGCCTGTACATTTACCTTTTTGTTTCAGCCTTTCCTTCCTTAAGTGTCTCTTTTCACGGCTGCTGATCTTGGTTTGCCAAACTCCTACAACACAGAGCAAAGTTCATTTTTAAGCTATGGAAGAACTTTCTTCATTGCCTTTACTGCTTAGCACCAAGGTAAGTAGCCATCTGATAGTTTCTGATGCTAGCTGTAAAAGAGGCATCAGATCTCGTGCAGCATGTCCCCTGTGTGAAGCATCTCCCCTGTGTGCAGCCTTTGCTTCCTCTGCAGAGATGTGTTACATAAGAAATCCCCATCACAAACCTGTCTGTCACGTGTCCTGACTCACGTAACTGCACATATTCTTCTGTCCTGTGTGTCAGCCTGATGTGACACCCATTCCCTTGGGGGACATGTCACAGTAGAGCATCAACCACCTTGTATGTCTGACAGCAGAGAGAAGTTGATGAAAATCTTAACCATTAAATAAGGCTTCAATTTACAGGGTTCCTCTAGCCCTGAAGAGACTTGTTCTGCAATGTGGACACCCTCTCCCATTCAGCTGGTTTACACACACATTCATTCACATCCATGGGGCCACTTCCTGTCTCTATCCATGCTCTCATGACCCAAGAAGTCAGAGGAGGTGATGGCAAAAATGGCTAATGAAGGAAAAAACACAGCCCCTGGAGTTGACCAAGACACTTTCTTTCCTTGAAGCATCCCCAAAAAACACATGAAACAGTTCAGCTGGCTCATCCATTCAAAAAACTACAGATCCATTTGAAGAAAACCTCTGCTGTGTCGCCTTTTCCCCCAGCAGCCTCAGGGGCTCCAGGAAGGACTCTGGTCCAACAATGGCGAGGGCTACTCTTGCTCTCACCACCACACTAATCACATTGTAATCTTTTAAGCCCAGAAAAGCTTAGAATTTGTTGTTTTCAATATAACCCTTGGTGGGGGGAGTCAGAGAAGGGCTCATGGGATGCAATGTATTTTCCAGTGAAATTCTAGCTGCCTGAGCCTTGCTGGCCTCTGCCAGATTTCTCTGCAGATCAGCTTGCAAACAAAGGTCTTGGCTCTGCTCACAGGCATGCTAGAAGTTGGCCATGAATTGCCCCAGCACCTTTACCAGCCTCAGTCACAGGGACAACAATGTGCTGCTCCATCTGTGTATCAGCATGGCAGAGGCCACAGGATTAGGGAAAGAGCATGAAGAAGGACCCTGCTGACCACTGGGCCTCTGACCACTTCAGAGATTGTTCCTCACCAGCAGATTTGCCCTCCCTGTGTATGCAGTCAGGACGTGGGGAGTGTGGCAGGAAAGCACATGGCCCCTGTCAGACACTGCAATGTTATGGTTTATGGCTTACACATCTTCATTAAGGACTTTTGCCTATTATAGAAAATGTGTATAACGAAGCTGCACCACCAAAGGCCACCCTGAGTGGGCCTCTTGACTGAAACCCTGAACTGTGAGTTAAATGCCTAAGGCAACTTGAGATAAGGAAAGCGACAGCATTGTTCAAAGCATCTGGAAGAGCATCCACGGCAGGACCCAGCCCAGCACCTTCAGGACCCAGCCCAGCACCTTCCGTGGAGGCCACAGCCCCAAGTTTATCTACTGCCAGGCTGGAACAGACTCTGCACCAAAGCGGGGAGGAGGAGAGGTTTTGGGTGAGTGGCACAGCCTCTGGTCAGAAGCAGTGAGCGCATATCCTCCCCTGTGCAGACCAGCCCAGCTGCTTCACCCCTGGAAAGCCACATCTAAGGGACATCCACCTGAGGGACAGCAGAGGGGGTGTCATGGCCCATCAAAGCCCCCACCCCCAAAGGGGTCCCCAGACCCTGCACCAGAGCACTGCACATGATGCAACAGATCCACAGTCTTGCAAAGGACAGTGTCAAACCTGCCCCCCTCAAGGGCATTCCCACCTGGCCCAAACAGGATTCTATTCTTTTAGGCGGGGGACCCTCACCACCAAGAAGACCAGATGGAGGGAAGCCATGAGACGCTGTTGGAACCCATGGAAGGGTGATCTATTTCTTCTTAATCTTTGTCACTCTCCCTGTCCCCCACACACATATCTTTTTCTATTTCTTTCTTTCTTTCTCTCTTTTCTCCTTCTTTCTCTTTGTCTCTTTTACTGTTAAATAAAACATATCAATTTTTTGGTATCAACATCTAACCTCATTTGGTTTTAATCACGTTTTTGGGTATATTCAAATCTATCAGAATTCAATCCATTTTATTCATCGTGTTAGCTCTCTTTACTCCTCTGTAATTAGACCAGATTGCAACAGGCCCTGTCCACGTAGTTACATGTAGGAAGGAGCAGGTGATAGAAATAACTCTTAAACTGGCAGATTTCCCCACTAACACAGAACTCTAGAATAGTAGAGAAGACCTCCCTTTTGACATATTTTATCCCATGTTATCATTTGGTAATATGCATCAGATAACAGAAAAATCAGATCTTTTGTTTACCTTCCTCCTCTTGCAGTTTGTCTTTTTCCAGAGAAAGCAGATCTTTTGGCACTTCCTTGTCCGAGCACTGGGTTTTCCTCTTCTTCTTAGGCTACAGTATTCATGAGTTACACAACAGAAAGATAAAACAAGTGTAAGTTACATTTCGTCCGGAAGAAAAAAGAGTCAGGGCAGTACTTTCAAAATGGAGACAACCCATGATACTCGGAGACAGCAGGGGACTGCTGGAGTCTTTAAGTGTGTGCAAAAGCCTTCCTGAGCAGATTTTATTGCAAATTCCAAACCAATAAATGCTATTGCTCTGGACCTACAGATCTTAACTTATCTGCTAGATTAGAAAGTTCACATTTCAATTCAAGTACCCGTTCTATAGTAAGATTTGCATTCATCGTTCTTAAGTCCTAATGTTCTTCCCCTGAAGGAGGAAAGTCTAAAGTATTTACCCCTTTTAAAATCAGGAATGCTGAAATCAAGAGTTAGGATCCTGTCAATTCTTTATAAAAACCCCCAGCCCCTCACACACACACACATACCCTGTCCCCCAAACCACGGAACAGCCTATTTTTAATGAAGGCATTAGTTTACACTAATCTGAAAGGGCACAGGAGTAGCTGAGGCCATTTTCATACAGCTTGATGAATGAGTAGCGCTAACCTTAAACCACTGATTTTGAATGTTCTACATTAAACACAGTGGTTCTTGACTTTTCCAAGGTGGGAAACCCCTGCCAGAAACACGGTTCCCTGCCCAGGCTCAGGGGCTGCTCCTCACTTAGAATCACAAAATGGTTAGGAAGGGACTTTAAAGATCATCCCATTTCACCCCCCTACTATGGGTAGGAGCACTTTCCACTACACCAGGCTGCTCAAAGCCCCATCCAGCTTGGCTTTGAACACTTCAAGGGATGAGGCAGCCACAGCTTCTCTGGGCAACTTGGAACTTGCTGTAAAAACTTGGAAGCTCTTTAAAGCATCAGTCACTTCCTCCACACCTGTACAGGTGCTCAATGCCCAAGGTAAAACCCTTAAAGAAACCTGAGGAAATGTCCCTGGAGCTGGAACAGAAATACAGGAGATCCCAGCACCCACTTCTGGGTTTGGATGATGAGACCATCCCCCTTGTGGTGGCAGTGACAAGCACTACAGTGTAACTGTGCCAGAAAATTATGTGGTCTGATATTCCTAAGTCATCTCTTAAGTGCAGCAAACCCAGGAAGAACAAATTACCTTAAAAAAAGGAACATTCTTAAAACAACTGTCTCTTGAAAGACAATACATAAACTCAAAAACTCTTGCTGGTACCTTGAGGAGCTTTTTCTCTCTGATGTTGACTGATGTGATGAGATGGCCATTCACTGGAATCTAGGATATGGACAGTAAAAAAATGCATTATAGTACATATACATGCTTGTGTGTATATGTGTAAATATACATATATTTATTTCAATATCTTCCTATAATACATATAATACTCTGAAAGATACAGCTAAGTAACCTCCTGTACAAATCTGGGCTAGAATTTGTGGCCTTGTTCCAACTGGAGTAATTTATTCCAAATTAATTAGTGTATGCTAAGCCATTATGAATGTAAATCCAGAAACTCCACAAAGATTTATTCCAAAGCAGACATATTTGTGGTTTATCATAAGATTTGTCTAGGATCAAAGTTGTTTTTCAAATAGGGTAGGCCTATCTTAAAAAAACAGCATAGACAGGAGAAGGCTTATTTTAATTCTTGTTTACCAGTTGGGGTGGACCTTATGTTCCCTCTCAAGTCTATCTGACCAACTAAAAGAATAGATTTTATCCTACCTAGATCCTGTAAAGTAAACAATAAATGTTTAAGGACTTCCCAAATTATAGTTTGATTATTGTCTCAGCTGTCTCAGAATTCCCCAGCAATTGCCAGCCACCAGCTACAGGGATGGGAGGGTGTAAATCTGCAGCTGAGACAGCAAGGGCTGTGCCAGCAAGGGCCACTGCACACTGTGCAGAGCCAGCAGCATCCAAGACAAGGCAGAAGCTCCCTCCACAGGTGCCTCTGTTTCCCCCTGACAGCCACAAGACCTCGTTGCTGGATGTATGGCACTTCTCTGCCTTACCCAGGTTGCTCTCCTTGTGCAATGCGGCCACTGCTCAGCACTGCTCAGGCTTCCTTCAGCCCATCAGACCTGTTGGGCTGCCCAGCTGATCCTACAGCTCCCAGCAGGGAGCCTGACCCAGGCTATCACCCTAATCCCTGATCCATCCTCCTCCTCCTCTGCCTGGGGCAAGGGGATCCCTGGCAGGTGAAGGCAGCCCTGCTTGGAGCAAAACTCGTCTGATCCCTGCTGAATTTGGGTGCCCACAGTCCTCTCGGGGAAGGGAAGCCTGCTGATGCTTCCTCCTGTCTCCTCCTCCTCTCCTCTCTCACAAGTTATCTCTGTCCCTGAGACACTGTGGCAGTGATAAGTTACCAGCAGATAAAATCCTGTGGGTGACTGTCCATCTCTGTTCCCAGCAGACCCAGTGGGGCTGCAGTCCTTCAGACTCTTAATGCTCATCTCTTTGATATTTTGGGGATTTTAGAGCCATTCTTCACAAGTCTCAGAAAGGTCTGGTTTGAAGTGCGTGACAGGCACCTGCGTGCTGCCAGATGCTTCATCCCTGGAGGCGCTTGCTTGGAATCCCAGACCAGTTACAAGCCCATGGTGGACATGTACCCAGCAGGCTGGTGTTCATCCCATGTTCCACAATTATTAGGAGAGGAAGCCCCAAAATTGGGACTTTGCACACAGACAATACTGATTCTGGGTCTTCCAGTAAAACATCATAGTAACAGGAGGCAAAACCCCTGCCTGTCATATCAGTAATTCCACCAGCTTCACATCATAAGCTTAAGCCAAAATGGTCCACATCTCCTCTGTCTCCCTCAGATGTCAAATGCAAACAATAAAATTGTTTACAATTATGTTATTCTGAACATTAGTAAAATAATTACTTCTCTGTTAAAACTCAGCAACACTTGTTAATAGCTAGCAAGGCTGTCTTGTTTCTTCCCACGGGCTCTCTCTTCTAAGACTCTCAGGTTCATTTACTAAAGGCACTCCATAAACACCACCACAAAACGAACCATTTTCCATCTCCTGCTCTGCTCAAGGGAAAAATCCCACTGCACCTGCAGCAGGGAGGGAAGCAGCCTCTCACATATGATGTGGGATATAAAATACAAAACCAGGGGCATTTTGGTGAAAATTTGAACCATGTAGATATGGAAAAATCTTGAGCTTATACTATTCTTTCTTTCTTAGCATATGCTTCTGTCCATTTAAATGTGTGAAAATACAAATAGATCTTGTCTCAGTGGACAACAATTCCTACGCAATATAGAATCTTGGGGGAATGACTTTCCATTATATGACAGAGAACTTCAGGAGAACTGAATTTTATCAGATGAATGCAAGAAGAGATGATTGGGGGAAGCCACACAATACGTAAGTGGAATATTCCTTCCTAATGTCATCAAACCCTGGTGATTTCTCAGTTTTCATAATGAAATCTTCACCATTTCCTAAAGGCTTTGCAAATGGACTTTCCAAGTGAAGGCACTTTGAGCAAGACTGCCACCGTGGGCACAGAAATAGCAACACCACCTTAGGAGGCAAAGAGGAGGATGCTTTTCTGCCTTCTTTCAGACACACACAGATAAGAGGGTAAGAGACATCCCACCTCCTGTTAGCTTCTCTTTTTATCAAGATGCTTCTGCAAGCACGAGGGACTACACGCAGAGACAAGGAGTTGTCAGGATTAAGGACATGAAACTGCCTTCCTCCCACAGGCTGGCATAAGCAAGCACAGCCCAAGGCTGTACAGAGCCCTCACACAGGCAAGGAGAGCTCCAGAGGGAAAATGTTAAGTGCGATAGAGGATTAGGGAAGATGCAAACTGTATTGGCTCTGACAGACTTGTCTCAGCTGGGGCAAGATCACGTTCCTGGACCTTCTCTCCATATAAATGACAGCAAGCAAGGAGCTGGAAAAATTGCAGCACTTTGTTTTAATGCTTTGCCAGCCTGACTGCTGCATACTTTTACCAGACAAGCACAACATTTGCTACTTAAATGATACTTCATCTGCTAGACAAACATCCCCGTCTCTCTCCGTCACTGACCAGGAGGTTAAAAATATACTGTTGACAGTCATTTACTATGTTCCAGGGGTCTTCATGATGGTTGAGTGGCTATTCAGCCCTAAGTGCCCACTTGGGACTCCTTAACCTTGTTGCATCCTTCCTAACAAGCAGCTGAGTGCAAAAAAATACCAAACCTGACCACTGACTGATGCTCAGCAAACAGCCCACCACTGTGATGATGCTCTTCTTTCGAACGTGAAATATGTCTGCCATCCTTCAGTAATAGCAGCAACTCCCTTCCTTTCATCACCAAGAATTTTTACTGAGTTCAACTTCCTTTCAGTGGAAATGTATTATGTTAGCCTGACCTTTTGTATTAAATCCTGCCCTTATGCAACCCTTTTTCAGGCAGTAAGCTGGCTGTGTGGCTGAGGAACCCCACCCTATCCTATTCTTCCCTTTTGAAGCCCTTAGGGTAGGGGATTAGTCATGCCTCTTTATCGCGCCATTTGGCCACTATGAAAAGGAAAAAGGAATTTTCATTATTTTATTTCATTTAACCTAATGGAATCATTAAAGAGAAATTAATATTGTCAGGGAAATGTTTTTCTTAATGAAAAATGTAGTTTTGTACAGGGAAAACACATGTAAACCCACCACATTAAGTGACTATATTAAGTCTTAAGTGCAATTCCAAATACATCAAATATATGCAGAGAAAGAGAATCAAGACTTTTAGTGCAATCAGACTTAGCATATTAATTTCTACTCACATTCTGTGGCACAATAGAAAGATTATTTTTAGTTCATGGCCATTTGGTTCGTGACCCAGTGAAACAGTATTTCCCCCCACCCCCTGCCTTTTTTTGCCTTTTTAATGTAACTTAAGGTTATATTTCTGATGATTGCTCTGAAACTAGCGATTTCTGATTCTCTTGAGCTGGTGTTTAATTTATTTTATGCTGTTAATACAGTTCTACATAAAGTTACAAAGAAAGGAGGCAAGTGATACATCTCCAAGTGCTAAAAAATACTGGGTTTAATTATTAGTATATAAACCTTGTATTCAAAGCCATAAAGCTGTACCCCTAGAGACTTACCTTTACACATTTCAATAGTTTTGTTAGACTAGTCATTTTTATAAAACCCACCACCTTTGTAAGTGTCTATCAGATCAGGCAGCCTGCTTTCACATCTCAGTGCCACCAACTGGTTGGAGGATTAATTTAAAGTTATGTGAATATCAGCTTCAGGTTCACTAACTGCCCTTTGTCCCTCTTGGGGAAGATGCTTAAAATCGCCTTCCTTAGGAAGGCATGGAAATGTTTGCCCAGTAGAGGGACACAAGGACAATATAAACTCAGCCCATGAAACCCAAAGGGAGCTATTATATGCTTCACACATTGGAAATAAGGGAATTCATTTAAGAAGATGAATAAAGATTCAGAAATCTGTTTTCAGCTACCACTTTCAGAAAACTCAAATTAAGTGGGTTGGACACTGGAAATGAAAGGAAGCAAAACTACCCCATTCTGGCAGGGGGTCTGTGAACACAAAACCATTTCCAGATTTAAGAAATACTTCAATTAAATTGCTTCTTAGTGCTCATTTCCAGTGCAAAAAAATGGGGGATTTTTCACTTTATGTTACAACACAAGATAAATGTGGTGGATTTAGGCCAAAAGGCAATATTGGTATGACAAAAGTAACACCAATATGCACTAAATTAAAAAAATAAGGAAGGGGGTGAGAGAAAACAACAAAAAGAAAAGGACTTTCTAAGAAGGCAATAAATAACCTCCCTTAAACATGCTGTAACTGAACAAGGTATCACTTCACTCCAGCTTTCTCAGTAGACCTTCAACAAGCTAAAAAGTGAGCAGGAAGTCTTCATCCCTCTCAGCATCCTCTGGAAGATCCGGTCCTTGCTCCCTACACTCCGCACTATGAGTCAGATATTTGCAGCACCACTTGCAGTTCACTGCTGGCTCTCTGCAGATGGGTTCTGGTCTCCTGCGCACAGAAGCAGGGCCTGGGCCACAGGGTGAGCAAACCCAAGTGCTGCTGCTGCTGCAGCCAGATAGGAGCTCGCATTTCCCCATCTGCAGTCGATGAGCAATCAGGGAGACAAACATGTTAGGAAATAAAGCAGTGCTGGGTTTCATTAATTCTGATTCAGAGTTTCATGAATGGAAGCAGGCATCCTGGCCAGTCTGGCTTTGCCGTATGGTCTTGTCCTGTTGATGGACTTCGCTCTGGGAACTTGTTACCTAAACCAATGGGAACCAGGTGAATGGGAGAAGACAAGCCTGCACTTGTCAAAGGAGAAAGGAGAGGATTTAGGCAGGGGCATAGGCCACCAGAGAAACAAGAAAGTACCAGCTTCAAAGAAAATTACTCATTCAATCCTAACAGCTAGAGAAAGGACAACAAAATGGCAATTTCTGCTAAGGCAACAATGAAAAGTCAAAAAAACCATATCGGGTTTGTTAACATAGGAAACTGAATGGCTCTCCATGCATGGCAGAAGAACATAAAGGAACTTCTTCGGGACAGGGCTGCTTACAACACTACACGGACATATCTGCAAACGGGGTGGAAAAGAGAGCAGAATCTTGGTTTGTGATCAATACCGTAAGTACTAATAATCTTATTATTAATGGCTATTATTGGTATGTGGTAATGTAAAGTTTTCCCTGGAAAAATCACTTCAGTCAAATGTGTTCCCAGGAGGAAAGAAAAGTCTGTTGGAAAGGAAAATTATGTGGGAAACACATGCAATGAATAGACAGAATTAAACGAGAACTACACACTAGGAATACATGAAATTTTCCCTTTCCCTTAAGGCACCTACCATAGAAAAGAAAGGGATGGTTCTCCTATCAAATGCATGCTCCAAGAACCTTGTGGAACAGGACCTGGGCCATCATCACAGAAAACCCATTCCTCTGCACACATTCCCAGGGATGAAGTTGCTCATAGGGACCCCTTGAGCACAAACACAGGATGACAAGACGTGGGAGCCAAGACTGCATATGTAGCCACTCATATTCAAAAGCAATTGCAAGAGAAAATGTAAGGAAACAGCCTTAAGATGATGCTGCCTACATTATATATCCTCCTGCTGGCCAGCCTTCCCTGGACACATGAGAAGACACACAGCAGCCATAAACACGAGGAGCTGACAGGTACCTGCCTCAGTTCAGCTGCTCTTATCATCTGGGGATAAAAACGTATCTGGGGTAAGAGTTTCTGCAGCGTGAGTACATTAAAACTACTGTTGTGAGGAGGGATGAAGAAATCAGTTTCCTGGGATCATCTATTCTGCTTAATTAGAGCACCATCTCAACAAGGGATAAAGGCTCCATTTTAAGGAGGCAATTACCAAACTCCAACACCTTCCAAGATACTTTCAAAATCAATTCTCATCCAAGACAGCTGTATAAAAATAATTGTGCACCTGTGTTGCATTGGCATGAAGAATTCTATGTAACCTGAAAAGGTAAAAGAAAAAGTCTATTTGCAAAACTCTAGAGCTGAAGGGATGGATCTGTAGTTCTGGTACTGTTAAGCAATCCTGCAAGAGGCAAAAAGTATATCCAGTTTATAAAGACACTTCTGAAAGGCAGAAAGCTTTCTTTTGGAATGTATCAGATAGTACGTATTTTTAGAAGCTGCCTAAGGAAGATGACGTCACTGCATTTGTAAAATATGCTCGTCTTTCCAACTGACCAATCTGCAGAACAGCCCAAAAACTTTGAATAAAAACAAACCCCCAAACTCAACAGCTGTCCTATTCAGATCAGTTGGCTTCCAGCAAGTCTCATTAGCAATTTCCCAAAAGAAATTAGGGAAAAGGCCATCCTGAAAAAGACTAAACACTCTCAGCATACTTTCTAAGAGGGATTTTTTGGTGTGTATGGCTGTGTGACAACAGCCAGAATGTAACTTGTTTTGTGTGATGCATAATGAGATCACATTCGAAATGTGCTTGTATGATTGCGTGGAGGCCGTGTATCCATTTGAACAAAGTGATGGGTGAGAGGCTGGACATGACCTGGCCATGTGCTCTCACAGCCCAGAAATCTACTTGTGTCCTGGGCTGCATCCAAAGCACCAGGTGAGGGGGAATTCTGCCCCTCTGCTCTGCTCTGGTGAGACCCCACCTGCAGTGCTGCATCCAGCCCTGGGGTCCCAGCACAGCAAGGACATGGACCTGTTTGAGCAACTCCAGAGGAGGGTCACCAAGATGATCAGAGGGATGGAGCACCTCTGCTGTGAGGAAGGCTGAGAGAATTGGGATTGTTCAGCCTGGAAAAGAGAAGGCTTCAGGGTGACTGTCCTGGTTCTGGACAGGGCAGGGTTATTTTTTTGCAGAAACTGGAAGGGAGCATGGCCAGGACCTGGAAGTCATTCTATCCCACCTTACTGTCATGCCAGGGGTGCCAGGGGAAGGGGACTCTCTTCTGGGGAGAAGGGCTTCCTTCCAGTCTGGTATTATCTGTTGTCAAGGGGTTTCTGTGTGAACCATTTCTTTTCTTGTACCCTCTGTCATTAGTATTGTTGCTGTTCCTGTTTGTTTTCTTATCTCGTTGGTGTTTCCAGTAAATTGATCTTATCTCAGTTTGTGATCTTTACCTTTTGTGCCTCCAGTTCTCAGCTCCATCCTGCTGCAGATGGGAGGGGAAAAGCTGGAGAGCAGGAGAGCAGCATGTGGTTTTGGAGAGTCTTGGTGGGGCCTCTAAACTGGGGACCACCCTTCCTAAACCATGACAGTGATCCGAGGCCTTCCAGTACCTGAAAGGAACTTCCAGGAAAGAGAGGGCAAGACTATTTACAAGAGCATGTAGCAAGAGGACAAGGGGGAATGAGTTCAAATTGAAAGAGAGGAGGTTTAGATTAGATATTAGGAAGAAATTCTTTACCGTGAGGGTGGTGAGACACTGAAACACGTTGCCCAGGGAAGTGGTGGGTGGCCCATCCCTGGAGGTATTCAAGGACAGACTGGATGGAGCTCTGAGCAACCTGGTCTGGTGGAAGGTGTCCCTGCCCATGACAAGGGAGTTGGACCTGGATGATCTTCAAGGTCCCCTTCCAACCCAAACCATTCTATGATTCTATGAAAGTTTGTTCAACAGACTTATCTCACATGGACTGTGGAAGCCACTCAGTCTGGGTCTAACAGTGCACTGTAGCTCCTGGAAAGTTTCTGGCTGCCTATTGCTATGGGGAATAGGGAGACACAAAAGGAAGAAGATCAGTCCTACATCAGACAACTGCAGCCAAGTAAGAGCAGATTTCATAGGAAGGCAACCTTACAGCCCACCCACGGGGCAGCAACTGGGAACCACTGGCAAACATGCATTCCCAAACTGAAAAAATAATTAACCACCTAGGTTCTTTTAATTAAGATCTTGACTTATCCACCACTCTAGGATATGCAGATGTTTGGCTGCTGGGATGTATCAACACACCTGAGCACTGGAGGCAATTTGTGTCTTGGTTTCATACCACAGCAGGCAGCAGAGAGGGGCTCCCGTCCTGTAATACCTGCACACCCCATCTTACAGCATTGGCCATGTCTATGAATGGGAGACTTTGTTATTAATAACACCTCTGCTGCTTTGGTGATTTTCATATGCAAATTTCAGGCTGTTCTGGCATCCTCGCATCAGCTAAGTGCCAAAGCAGCGTTTTACACTTACGTAAGGAGATAAAGTTTTTGCCTCAAGGATATGATGTTCCAAAGACAGAGAGAACATGATGGGAAATGACAAGGAGCAGTGGAGAAGACAGGGTGGGGAAAAAGAAAACAAAAGAGACAAACAGAGAAGGGAAAGGGCATGGTACTGTCATGGGAGGACAAGCCTCTGTTTTTCATTTCAGTATGTAAGATGCTTTCTCTGGGTTATCTACCTTTAGGATCTTTTAAGTTATTTTTCTTGATCATCATCTTCTCATCCTCCACTTCCTCAGGACTATGTTTTCCATACTCTGCACAATAATCAGTGGGTCTCATATAGAGGATGATGCTACTGTATAAATGCAACTGCTAGAGCCCAGTCCCTAAAGAGTAGGACTAGCTCAGCACTGGGAAAGAGATCAATGGCAGAAACTGCACGACTGTAAACAAATTTATCCCTTCAGTTTATCCCTCCTCTTCTTTGTTTTCTGTTACTCGGGCCTGTGAGATGCAGCATCTCTGAGTAGAAGATATCTGTTCAAATCAATGCCTTCAGCTTGAACTAATAACCCTGCCAGCATCACAGCACCTGGATTGTCTCTGACACATTTCTGTTCATGAAGAATAAAATCACTTATTTTATAGCACACATTAAAAAAATCCTTGCAAATTAAATTTGTTTGTTTTTCTCAGAAGTGACACCTAGGAGATAATAGTAACAGATTAAACAATAAGGTGGGTTTCTCCCCTTTCTGTCTCGCACTGCCTCCAGTATTGGTGGCTCTGGAAAATTTTCATTCATTCTGCAGCCAACTCAAGTTATCTAGTATTGATGATTATAAAGCTATAATAAAATTGTTACTGAAATCCCTCTTCACCCCTTGACACAGGCAGCTCTGTTCAGATTGCTTTTGGATTTAACTGTTCATTACTAATTTGGGGTACTTGTGCTGTCAGGCCAAGATTCTGCTCTGACTGATGAAAGAAAAAATGCCGTAAAATGGGATAGTTTATTAAAAGATAACTGTAGTACAACTAAAAGCTAAAACTTCCATGACAAATAATAAAACCTTGAAAACTTGTGTTACAATGGAAAGCCTGATGCATTTTTGTTCCTGAGGAACAAAACCACTTATTTTATAGCACACTTTAAAAAAAATCCTTCAAATTCATTTTATTTGTCTTTCTCAGAAATGAGACCTGGGAGATAATAGTAACAGATTAAAATGTTAAAAAAAGCTCGATGTATTAATTTTAAGTACATACTTACATTTGCTAAGTTATTCTGAGAGCTTTACTTTCCATACTGAAGTACCTCAGTGAAATTGTTTTCTGTAATTTACACTGAGGTTTTCTGCTACAGCTTACAGCATGTCAAAGCAACAGAGTCATGACAATGTCATACAGAAACTTCAACACCGTGCATCAAATCAAACTCACAGCATATATTCAACAGGGTGGCCATGGTCGTCAGCTCACAGCACATATTAATGAAATAACAGCAGAGCTTTGAGTTGGAGTAAATATATATCATTAGCACATTATGTTAACACCGTAGTATGGATACTATTCTTGTATATTCCTTTTTAATATGATGGACACTAACTGGAGTTTTTTTAATTCCCTGCAAAGAAGATCAATCTCATATGGAGTTATGCTGTCAGACAAAGCCACTGCCAGCAACCCCCAGCCAGGTGCTCGGACAACCTGCTACCTTGCAGTGTCATCTTGATGGCACCACACGGTTCAGCGGGGAATGCTGAGCCCCCTCACCCCTAAGTCACACCGAGAGGTTCGGGACGGTGCGTCTCTGGGCGGGAAGGGATGAGATGGGATGAGACACGGTGAGCTGGGATGGCAGCAGCCCGGTGGGGCCGGACGCAGAGGGTGCAGACCGGGCTGTCTGCAGGGCTGTTCTCTGCGCGACAGGCAGGATGAAAAGGTGCCGGGGAGGAGAGAGGGAAGGATGCTCGTCCCGTCCCGGCGAGCGGGCCAGGCGCGAACCCCCCACTAACCTTACCTGCGCTGTGCGCCTTTGTTCCTCCGGCTGCCGCGCCGGCAGCGCCCCGGCCGCCCGGCCGCCGGCCCCCGCGGGGCCATCCTCCTCCTCCTCCTCCTCCTCTTCCTCC
>VZTE01003429.1:93500-105629 GCA_013397775.1 Eulacestoma nigropectus | reverse complement strand
AAAAAAAAAAAAAAAAGGTGAGTGCAACCTACAACATACTATTATAAATATTTTAGACAAGTAATAAATGGATTTGTTTAGCAGCAAAAGACAGGGCTTTATTATGTTCTTTCCATGCATATTTATTCTCAGTGCTTTTCAGCCTGTGTCCCACATCCAGCTGTCTGGGAAACCAGCTGGTTATTTGCTGTTTCTTTTGACAAATACTTCAAGCTCGTGCTTTAAAAATTTCCTAGGTCCCTTCATCAGCAACCAGCAGCACGTGTGCAATTTTACAGGAGCATGATGTCTACAGAGAAGTCTCCTAAAATCGAGATGTCTCTCCTTGCTTTATTCCCAACTGGCACACAACACAGGGAACATGGAGTAAATGAGTGATGCCACATAGTTTATTACTATCAAACACAGCATTCAGAGAGCTGCAGCTGACACACTGGAGGGAAGTGATCACTACCCTCAGGGAGGTTTAGTGTCAAAATAGTATGAATACACATCCACTGGTAAAAGTGTGGCTTACACTGCAGTGTTCAGCAATATCACATTCTCATGCAATCTGGGTATCAAAGGCATGGCTGTCCCCAGATGTGCTCAGATAAGCTTCACATCTGAAGAGGATCTTCCACTTTGATCTGGAGATATGGAGGTCTGAAAAATGTACCACATCCACCACATCCTCCATGGTTTCTTCTCATGTTTAGTCAGACTCCATGTGAAAAAACCTACATCTTGTTGCTAATTTAATGTTATTCAGCTTTGGTTTCCCACCACTGATTTCTGTGACTTGCTCTGACAGCAATATCCTTCTCGTGTTCCTCCTGAGAAAGTGCTTCAGTGTCACAAGTACATTACCTCTTAAACTCACTTCTGATAAAAAAAAGATATTAAAACTCTATTTCTCATCAAAAGGCTTTTCCAACAGGTCTCATGCTGGTTTTGGAGTCTCTTATTTTGCCCATTGCCTCAACATCTTTTTTCTGCATTGTCTTATGGAGAGGTAACATTCAGCCTTTGTAACCTATTCACTTGTTCCTAGGCACATAGGAGAGAAAAGCTCTCTCGAAAGAGAGTTTAGCTCTTTTTTCCTCATCAGCATATGAGGGGCACCAGTGGAGCTGACTGCTCATGGTTTTTTCTGCTTCCTAGCCAGTTTGCTGATGTCTATTAAATATAATATGGGACCTTGGTTCCTTTAAAGGAGGCGTCACAGCAAAGGGCTGAGTCTCCTCCATGGCTGGCAGTTGCCTGTGGTTTGAGTGCACATAGGTTTGCTCTAACAAGGGCTCTGTCCTGTGAGCAGCCAGGCCAAAGGACTGGTCACAAAGAAGATTCTGGATCTAGCTTTTTAGCAGAAATCTCTATTAGCAACTAAGTCCTAAGGTTTTTCAAACTATCATTTTGTCTAGATCCCAAGGTTGTGTCCCTGAGTTGTGCCCCAAGGATCCAGACAGTCAGGATTTGTTGGGGTTGTTGCTCTTCTGCTCAGCCTGCACAAAAAACCCTCAGCCACTTGGGATAAACCCCACATTTATCGTCTCCTTCCACAACCCAAGGTGCCAAGATTTCACCATAAAGCATGTGACAATGAAATAAATGACACCGATGGTTTCCCATTTTATAATTGCCATGGCAACTATATTGTAACTTAGACTGATAACATTTCATTTCTGGGGCTGTATCTCTCAAAACACGGCATAATTTACCACTCAGAGCCATCCCACCACCCTGCCAGCCACACCATACAATAACATGTTGTTGCAGCAGTGCTACTGGAGACTCCCATGCGCAGGGCTACTTGTTCTTCCACATTTCTTCCCAAATAGTGCAGCATTTCACACGGGAAGGCTGCATATTTGGTAGCTGTTTTTCAGCAAGGAGTACCTTGCAATTTTCTGAGTGTCTGTAGGAGTATGTGCTTAAGTCAAGTTCAAGTCCTTTAGGGGTTCCCTACACTTCAGGGTCCTTTCATGTAACATTTTTCTAAATTTAGGATATTGAGCTTAAATACACTGTATGAGACATCTCCAGAGATGAGATGTGTCTTTTCTCAGCCTCCAAAAACTATGCTGCCTGCAGCCTACTGTGGTCTTTACATATCATGCAACACATGCTATTCAAACATGCAAGCCAGGAAAATAAGATGTTTATCCAGCATGGATAGGAGGCAGTCCTATTTTTAAATCTACCTCAGGAATGTGGGAAGTAAAGTGTCTCAAGAGGAAGTCCGGACTGGAAAAGGTAGGCAGTCATACCACGGCTCAGGTTTTTTATCTGAGATGTGCTGCTGCTGGGCAGAGCTGTGCTGGCCTCAGGACAGGCAGGAGAAGGTTGCTGGGGCAGGAGCAGGTGGCTCCATGCCCAAGTCCATCTGCCAGGCTGGATCCCAAGGCCTCCCTCCAGGAGGAGCTTGCTTCCCTTCATGTCTTGCTCTCACTGAAGCCCTCTCGGTCAAAAACTCACAGCTACTTTTGCCTCCTGCTTTCAGCCCTCCTGTTTCATTTGTAGTCCTGCTTCTGGTCCAAGGCCTGCTCTGAGACCCCCTGAAGCCAGGAAAATTGGGAAGGGTCTTCAGCATCACTTGACCTCTTTGCAGCTCTCATCTAATTAGCCTCAAGCAGTACTGGGGGAAGGCAGCTTCCATGGAAAAAGGGCTTGGTGTGGATGGCATGTCCCGAGGGAAAAACTCAGATCCTGGGAGGAAATGCTGGCTATCGTTATGTCAAGCGTCTCTGCTGGCACTTCATCGTGTTTCTATCTAAAAATGAATCATTTGCTGTTGTAAACAAATTCTAAGATGATTAAATGAAGCAGAGGAGGAACACCAATATTAGCCACATTCTCAGTCTGCAAAAGGGATTTTTTACTTATGTTCCTGATAGTTCCCATTTTATTTCTCAACTCAAAAACAAACCATGGTTTACATGACTTTTGGGGGCCATGTTCACTTCCCAGCTCTGCTGGGTAACACTGGCCAAGCCATTTCAGCTCAGGAGTTAATGGCTTTGCTTTCACATCCTTTATCTGCTTATATTCTCAGATCAGCATTCCCCAAACTCCACCATGCCATGGTCTACAAAAGGCAACACCACCCCTTGCTTTCCTTGTGAGCCTTGGTTTTAACTTCTGGATGTCCTGTGCCTGTGAGTAGCACTGGGGCAGGTTCCACAAGCCATGGGCTAGTGTGGCCAGCAGGGTCAGCTAGTGTGGCCAGTGGGGTGGGCTAGCATGGCTGGTGGGGTGACATTTTGGTGCAGGAGCTTTTGATGGTAGGATGGACACCTAAAGCCTTGTGGACAGGTACTTGGAGGAGCACTGGTGTCATGCCAGCTGTGAGTATTAATGATGCTTGTTGATCTGGGAGTTCTTCATGCTGTTGAGAGAAAAACAAGCCTTAAAAACTGCCAGAAACCTGAAGCAGAACCGGGTTTAAGGTGTATATCTTAGTATTTCTAACCAGCTGGTTTAAATAGCTTCTTGTGTGGTGTGCTGGTCATTCTCGGTTTGATCCCTAGGCGTGTACATCCCCCGCATTAACAGGTGCCAAAAGTGCCAGGTCCTCTAGCTCTCAGTAACAAAATCCTATTAACTAAGTGCTCACATAGTTCTATGTCTAAAATGTAAGACATTTCCTTTCCTAATAGTGTCAGTAGATAAGCATGTTGGTGATGTGAGGCGGTCAGATGTAGTTATAACAGGAACCAGGAGTGGGATTAAGAAGTTCCAGGTCAGTTGTGTCCCTCAAAATATGGCATTCTTCCCTTGGAGAGCTCATCCATATACCAGCTGCCTCATTTTTTGAGCTGCCATAGACAGGCATGGAGCACAGCATGCCTGTTCTGCAGTGACTGCCAGGAAGATGCCCCGCGTTGAAATGTTAAAATTGAAAATACATTTGGGAATATTTCCCTGCCAGTCTTTCCTGGTAGACCTTTGAGCTCAGAAATGCTTCTGCAGAGGATGTGGGTTACCCTTGTGAGGAATCGTAGTACCCAGAGCACAGCCATTTTCAGTTTTCCCAAAGCAGTATCACTTTCATGTTGGCAGATACGAGATGCTTGTGGTTAGGAGTGTAATCCAGTTTCAGTAGCAGAATAATATCTCTATTGTTCAGTCTAGTTTTTAATAGGTCTGTGATCCCACAAGCATATAAACAATGGGAACTAAAGTATAAGGCTAGGAAGGTGAAATTGCCCATTCCTTACTTGTCTGTGCACCTTCTCTGCTTACGGAACTGAAGAGCAGAAGAAGGTTCAATTTTCTGCTAAAATTTAATATTGTAGAATTTTATTGATGGATAGAATATAACTCTGCATCCCATGTGTGTCATACCACCTTTGATACTTCTGAGCAAGAGGGAAAAATGGAAGCCCTTACATGTCCGTGCCAAAGCAGAGCCCCTCAAAACAGTGAAATAAATGATCCTGGGAAGGTTGAAGCCTCCGACAGGGATGGCCGTCACACCACAACGTGACCGTCACCTGGGACAAATCACAGCCATATGTGGCCAGGCTGTCGGAGCTGACTACTGCAGACCGTGCAGACCCAGGGAAATCTGCAATTCCAACAGCAGATGGCACAGTCCTAAAACTAAAATCAGCCTGCAAGGGGAAATACTGCCTGGGCTGTGAATCTGAGCGTTCCCTCAAGGGGATCCTGTGGATTTGTCAGCCTAAGCATACTGGTTTTGAAAATAGTGTATTTTCTCTTTAGGAGAAATTTATAAAAGAAACTGCATATATGAGACAATCTGATAGCAGTGGAGTTTATTTTAAGACTCTCAAGTGCAGCTGACAGCTTAAGCGTAATTGTAAGTTTTTTTGCATCCATGCCTCGTAAATCACTCTTTTGATCATCCTGGTATGATCTAGAAACCATTTACAATGGCCATAGATACAAAGAAATTCTATTTACTAGAAAGACAGTGAAACCCCAGAATGATTTATTTGTAATAATGTAATGTAACAGTAATGTCTTAAATTTGCTTTTATGTGGACATAATCCTTTTGTGTTTCTTAACCATCGTCCAGAATCTTACCGAATTAGGCACAAAAAATGTGTTCTGTTATGTTTGGAATTTCATGAACTAAGTGAGATATGGGTAAGTCAACCTCATAGTCCCCAGCCCTCCATATATGAGGAAAGCAGTACAGTAGACCTGGCACGTTGGTTCCACTAGCAATTAGCATTTGGACAGGCAAATACACTTAGTTTGGCACTTTTTCTACAAACTTACAGAATAAAACTTAGAGGTCTTCCTCCAATAGGCAATATGGTAAGCCTGGATGTATAACACAGGAAAACCATTTCATGATGTTCAAGGAATTAAGAAACTAATCCGTCCTTTTGATGCACTAAGGAATTGCTAGAGGAATTGTCTAGTGGTTAGAGCAGGAAACTGTGAGTCAAGGCATCTGTTCCCCCCTTTGTCAGTGAATCATTTCCTCTTCTTCGGGTCCCACAAAACACCCAGACAGAATCTGTACCCAAGTAAAATATACTCTTTACCAGATCTGGTCCCCAAGTAGGTCCCAGGCTTGTGGTAGAAGCTTTCGCGTTAAGAGTCAGAAAGTTCTAGATGTCAAAATAGACAACATCAAAAAGATGTTCTGTGGTCCTGTACGTGAATTTTCCCTCTGTGGGCTTTGCAGAGCCCAGAGCTCTGTTATCAGCTGCCCAGTGAGAACACATGGAAGCGGCAATTTCAGCATGGTCCTCTTTTCAGTAGATGTCAAAGTGCAGAAAAAAAGAATTTTCCAGTGCTAGGAAGCACGTAGTTTGTATTAGCAATGTTTAAGGAGTGAACTATCCAACACTGTTAAGTATTTCATGACTTTCCTGCAGTTATAAAGATGCTGTTGCATTCAGAGAGAGATTCAATCCACAAATTTTAAATTTTTTCCTTGGAATAGGATGAATTATTTTTTGGAGCTGCCTGTCTCCACTGTTCATATAAGGAAATGTCAAGCAATTTTACTCCTAACTTACTGCCTCAATTCAGTGCTTAAATGGGTGTCCCAAACTCCTGCCATAGGAGTCAGACCACATTAATTAGATATTCTTCCTAATTAGATATTAGGAAGAAATTATTTACTGTGGAGGTGGTGAGACACTGGAATAGGTTGCCCAGAGTAGCTGTGGATGCCCCATCCCTGGAAGTGTTCAAGGCCAGGCTGGATGGAGCTTTGAGCAACCTGGTCAAGTGGAAGGTGGCCCTGACCATGGCAGGGGGATTGGAATTCCAACCCAAGCCATTCTGTGATCCTGTGATCTGTGATTCTGTGATTCTGTGACTGATTCTGTGATTAAGCACCAACTCACTAAGTCTAACAGTATTTGTCACTTTGTTGTACTTTCAGTCGCTGCAGTTGCTGCTGCTGTTTTTGTATTCGCCACACATTCCCTGCCTCCCACCACTTCACACCAAGCACTGCTGCTGCTCTTCTGCTCAGGGGTGTTTGCCCAGGAACCAGCATCTTCCCCGAGCCAGCCTTAGGCAGCAGCAGAGAAACAGCACAAGGCTTTACTGCCCAACGCACCAATCATTCATCTTCTCCCAGTGCTAGTCAAGCAAACAAAAATATGTGCTCTCAGAGATAACAAGGATTAAAGGTCTTGCAGTTATTTCCCAGAGGGATTCCAGGCATTCCCATGTTTGCAGTAATTCCCAGAAGTTTACATCCCAGTTGCCTATGCAGGGAGAGCAGTGGTTTTAATGTTCAGAGAAACATAAGTTCTAAGTCAAATAACTTTGCAGAAATGTCTCAAATATTTGAGATTCCTCCATCAAAACTATCTGTCTGACACAAGAGGAGATTAACCTCACCTAACTACTGCTTTCTAAAAGTTGGGCGGGTGAGCAGCAACCCTCAGTAACCGATGGAGGAAGGGAAGCAATCACAGACAATGCAAGTAAGAAAGAAATAATGCCTTAAACAAGGGAATAACAATGGCCTATTCTGTTCTTCCTCTATTTGTCTTAAAAACAATTCCAACTGTAACTTTCTCAGGGAGAAAATAATTTTCAGTTTCCGTTCTCTGGTAAAACTCAGTTTGCATTTTCCTGATTTATCCCAATTGGTATGGTTTTTTCCTACTCATCTATCTCAGAAGCTGTTGTGGTTCAGGTGCATGAATATAGGTGCACAAATTGTAGATGTTTACAAGTGATTTAGCTATTTTGAGTTCTGATTGCAAATACTTCTACTGAGTGGTATTTCTTGTTCTAGGGTAGAGTAGGCCTAATGAGCAGCACACCAGAGATGCTTATTTGTCCCCATTCATAATAGGGAGATCCTGGGGTCACTAGTTCTGGTAGATGTCTGCACTGCAAATGTCTAAAATTAGGTGGGATAAATCTCATGCAAGGAGCTTGATACTTTAAGCCCCTGTTCAGCAAAGCACTTACTAACAGCATAAAATGAAGCCTGAGCTTTAATGCTTTGCTGAGCTGAAGCCTCAATTACTTAAGGAATGAGAAGACAGTCATGGGGATCATAGCAGTCAGGCTTGTGCAAGGCTTATGTTGGATTTCCACCATGCAGTCCTACATACCACTCTACTCTCCTACAGAAAACACTCTTCTTCCTTCAGTTTCCTCCTCCAAACACATTCATTTCCAACCACTCCCGGGGCTCACTCTCTCTGGCTGAGTCACCCACACTGTGTAACCCAAAACAGGGGCAGGTGAGCTGGGGCACCGCAGGCTGCCGGGATCTGCAGCTCTGCGCCACTGCCTCTCACTGCTTTTTAGCCTTTGGGGTTTTTGGCTTTAGTGTTAACATCAAATTCTTCACCATCCAGCTGAAAACTTTGCTCGAGAATGGCAAGGCTAAATAAATATCCGGTGGTGGGATGAGTGAACTTCGCGTAATTTGGGGTTTGGTTTTTTAACTACCCTGGGTAGGTGGCTGGAGCTGGAAGTCTGAGCTTGTGGGGTGTGTTGGCACCAGCAGACTCCAGGCTTTCAGGGCACAGACCCAAGCACAGGCACCAGTACCCGTGTTTGGATGTTGGCCTGGGTCACCCTGCTGTCCTGTGCAGCACCTGGGCACTTTCAGCCCCAAAACACCCTCCACGTCCTGCCACCTCCTGGCTACCAGGAAAACCTGGCTGGGGGAATAAACCTTGAAGCTATGCTAATTCATAGAATCATAGAATCATTTAGGGTGGAAAAGACCTCTAAGATCATAGAGTCCAACCATTAACCAGCACTGATAAGTCACCCACTAAGCCGTGTCCCTGAGTACCACATCTGCATGTCTTTCTTTTAAATATCTCCATGGGTAGTGACTCAATTATTTTTACAGCCACCTTGCACCTTTAGAACAAAACCCTAATCATCACTTTTGTGCAGAAATAAGTTACATTCCTCTCCTGAGCTTGGCCAGGGCATTTGGGTGCAAAAAATAAATAACGGCAGAGATTTATTACCGTTGTGCTCATGCTGTAAAGATGTCAGAGGAGAAGTCAAAATACTCAAATCAAATTGACATGCTTTGTTTATATGTGCCATCACTCTGCTACATAAGAAACAAAGAAATTAAATTACTAAACTGAGATCAGCCACCAGAATGAATTGCTGTAACCCTGAGGAAGTGCAGAGCGCAGACTAAGTGGAAAGTGATAACTATAAAAATGTGATACTTTTCTTCCCCGTTACCAAAATTAGGCTCTGTACTCCTTGCTGGTTAATAAGATCAATGAAGACTCAATCCTGAGTATTGAGCAATACTGGTATTGATAATCACAGACACTTGAATTCACACAAGTCGTTAACTACCTAATAAGCCAAATAAGTAAATTAAACCCTGTAGTGGCAACAGAAATGTAACTGAGAATTCAGTTATTCCAGTGACTGTCACTGCCATGGGCATGGGGACTATGTTAAGGGACAAGGGAGACCGAGGTGAGCATTACTTGAAATAAAAATAATTTTTCTGGGCTAGAGTACATTATGTTTCTTTCTGTAACTCCACAGAACTGATGTCCATTTCCTTGTGTCGAGTGCTTAAGCCATGTTTACAAGTGCAAGTATGAACCATTATCAAATGCATTTTTGCTTGTTTTTCTTCTGGTATTTTCTATAAGAAGGGTTGCAGATGTCCATGTAAAAAAAATTCAAAGTATTCTGTCTTTCACTCCATTAGCACTCAAAAACTTTGGAAGATAATGAGGCATACTTAAGTTTCTGTTTTTCCTTTCTGATGATACATTAACAATTTTTAAATGAGAAATAAATAGTTTTTTCTTCCAATCAGTTGTGTCAAGTTTTTATTATTAGATTTTCATACATTTAGCAATAAATATTGTATTTTTACCTTTTTCACACCTTTTATTTGCAAGCAATGATGTCAATATTCCAGATAAACTGCAGGCTGGAAAATACATTCCAGAAATGCTTTTTGGTATCATAAATAAATGCTTTTGGAGTCTTTCAATGTGGGAAAACCTTTCTAGTAGAAGTTAAAACACTGTTAATGAGAAATGTTTGATCTCTTTGACAAGTTCTCAGGGAGAAATGAGTGAATAAGATTTTTGTTAGCTTTTCTTTTTCCTTATATCATGTATGAATTAAAATATCTCTGTAAAATAAGCTGTATAGATAGGTTTAATTTTCAATTACTCTAAAAGCAGTATCAAGGACAAATTTACCTGCAGTTCTTATTTCTAATTGTCAAGTGCTCAAAATGTAATGAGTAATTAAAAGCTACTAGCAGTGCAAAAAATGGATAAATTCAATAATAGTAATTAAACTCCCTCCTTGCGTAACTCACAAGGTTTCACAATTCTCTAGCATTTCTCTTTTATATAAGACAACAACTGAGTCAGAGACTTCAACACATTTTTACGAGCTCAGTTGGTGCACAGCCCCTGTTTTCTTCCCGACCATGGTCATGAGATGATCTACATCCAATTAAGGCTTGAAGACTGCGGGTTAGATATTCATTACACAACCCTGATGACTGCGTGCAGCAAAATTGCATAATGTCTTTGTAAATCTTATTTGAATGAACGAACTATTGAATTAAAAAGTGATGTAAAGTTCAGTCCTGCCCTTTCAGATGTTGCATTTCACTACACACTTTTGAGAATGAGCAGGTGGCAAGATGAGCCTTTGCTTTCCCCACAACAGCCTGGAGGCAGTGGCTGGGCACTCAGAGTCCTACTCTGACTCGGTGGTTTTTATAAAAGCAAGGTATCCAGTGAGGAGTCAGAGTTTAGGCAGTTTATATTGCAGCCCTTATTCCCTTGGCATTTACTTTGGTTTAATTATATTTATCAGGGGGGCTGTAAGGTTCCTGCCCACAGCAGGAAACGGTTGTAAAACCTAAAGATACAATCATATGCATGGCAGCATCTTAGTTCTATAAATATAGGGGAAGCCTAAATTTTTTGGTATTAATTTGCGGCACGTGCTTTGGCTGTGAAACTGAAGTTCCCGTGTGCATCAAGTGCACCACGCTGCCATTGAAAACCAGCATGCCTGAAGCTAAGGTCATGTAAAACTTTTTGTTTTGATGATACCGTGGAGGCAGGAGTGAGCATTTAATAAAGTAACCCTGCCTCTTCATGCTAGTCTAGATCATAAGGCTCCTAAATTACCTGCAGAGTGCTGTACCACATCACCACGTTACATAAAATTGCATCTCTGGCGTCGCTCAGTACATTTCCAAGGGAAGAAAAAATAATGCTCGCTGACCTGCCTTTGGGTGTGAGCTGTGCTGAAAGCACTTACAGCTGTTCACAATGAGCCCTCAAAAATCTGTCCCACTTGAAAACCAGTCCCTAGCCTTTTCACAAGAGCAAACAGGCAGAGCAGATCAGGGCAGCAATTTCAGTTTGCCTTCTTCTGACTCTGCAGGACTGGCAAAATCGCTGTAATCCTGCTGATATTACTCACAATAGTGTAACTGATATCCAGCTCAAGAAATTAAACACATTTTTGCCTACAGGTAGCTCACCAAAAGTAGTACATTAGTATTTTGTTCTCTTCCTTGGACAGTAAGAGCCTCAAACCTGGAGAACAATTTTTTCTTGCTTCCCTCAGTAATTAGTTACCAAGAGACTGCATCACTGCCTGAGATAATTCCTCTGCCACCTCTTTCTCTGTCTGCAGCCTGGTGGGATGCCAGAGGATTGGGAAGGGCACAGGGGGTTGCTGACAGTCTTCCTGTTTAAAAACTGCTCCTATGCCTTGGCCAGGCATTAAGTGAGAAAGTAGGTTTGCAGTGGAGTTCATTCCCCTGGGAGACAGGTCACAGCCTGGCAAGAAATCTGACTAGAAAACTGATTACTTGTTTCACCACAGGAGGAAACCACTATTTTTAGAGATGAAAAAATAATAAGAGTGAGGGAGAAGCCTCTCACCTACTTCAGCATAACCAAATGGTCACAATCCTTATTCCAGATGTGGTGAGAGGACATGGAAGCTTTCTAAATTTAGTTTTACGAACAGTATGTTTTTTCCTGAAAAAAAAAGAAGAAAAAAAAAGAAAACCCACCAAAACCCAAAATAAACAAAAAAATCCCACCAAAATCAAAACACCTTTAGAAAGAATAAATCTACTTATAAATCTGGGTTAAGTTTGGCCAAAAATATTGACCCTCAAAATGGAGGCATATTTTTTGAAAATATTACTTTGGTGTCCCTTCCTGGCTTTTGCTAAACAAAACCTTTTACTTTTCACTGCAGAAAGCAATCTTGAATTTTAAAATTATCTTAAATTTACCAAAAAAGCCTTTGAAGGTTTAAGTTTTATCTCCCTCAAGACACCTGTTGGTTTAGATCAAAAATATCTTAGATGTTAACAAAAGTATTTCTCATCTCCAGAAACTCCAAACTTCTGTTTCTTGGTTCAACTTAAGGCAAAATTTCCCCTCTAACTGTTCATTCAATCTCTACCTAAACAGGAAATGTTGTTTCCATACTAAGATATAGATTGTAGAGGAAAAGTTGAGTCCCTGTTCTCTTGTCCAGCTATTTGTAGAGAGGACATTTGAATTCTGGTCTAGGCAAAGGTCCATGACACTGATATGTTACCTTTGTGCAACAATTTTCTCCTGTGTTAAGCAAAAAATCACTTCCTCCCCCCCCCCCACCGCCACCACAAAAAAATTTTTTGTTATTTTACA